>JAJJMA010252297.1:0-11670 GCA_023529015.1 Papaver nudicaule
CAATGGTAGATAAAAACACACTTCAAAAGAAAAAATTCAAAAGCAACAAACTGCAGCGAGTTACGCTCAAACATAAGAAAACAAGGGAAACAGAGGCAAGGCATCCTCTACTTAAGCATTCTTAACAATTTCCTTGGTGGCAGCACCATCCGCATCAACACTCTCATTCTCCTTGATTGTTTCACCCTTATCTTCACTCGGATTCTCGACCGACAGTTCATTCCCATTCCTCTCATCCTCGACGTCACCTTCGCCACCTTCACTTTCCATCTCCTCAAGGTCACCATTTTCCCTCGCAGCCTTCAGTCGCGCTACTAACACCTTAACATCTGCGGAAGGAACAAGTCCTTTATCGGACTCTAGGGAGGCATCGGGGTCATCTTCGCCATTACCATAGTGGGGAGGTTGCATGCCAAAATCCCTAAACAGGTATCTACCATGTTGACGGCTAAACATGGCCGTTCGATTATCTTCCCCGCTAATATGACTTTGGAGCTTCAAAACTTCTTCGTTAACAGATGCAAGCTTGCCCTCTTTCTCTTCGCAAACACCTTGCGAAAGACGGAGCTCATTTTCCTTTACACTCAACTCGGTGCTCAGCTCCGAAACCCGTTTTTTCTCAGCCTCCAACTCTTGTGCATAACCATCCCGCTCTTTGACAACACTTTCAAGACGTTTCTCCCATTCTTTCGCATCCTTTTGTAAAGCCTGAATATCCGCATCAAGACGGATAATCTCAAGACCTCGCGCATCAGACAGATCCAGCAGATACATTCCATGATGTTTTTGCTACAGAAAACATATAAAAACCAAATCGGTACATAAAACGTACGAAATATGGAAACAAAATCAAAGCAAAAATATACTCACGACTTCAATAAATGCTTGATGTTGGGACGTAGACGAGGCAAGAACTTCTCTATCCCAGTTGCCAGAAAACGCTTGCGAAAGAAACCTAGCCGCTGAAGGATCCAACGGATGCTTCAGAGGATCTTTAGCATAGGCTTTCAAATGTTCGGAAAGATCTTCGGCATAAGGGCCAGGAATAGAACTTCGCTCAAGGAGCTTCCGCGCCTCTTCCGCCGAGCAAGGCCTTCGTACAAAACCAACAGGAACTGAACTTGGGACCGCGACAGGTCGGGAGGATTGACCCAGCGAAGAATTTACAAAACAGTCGTTGGAGCCATATTGATTAAAACTTATGCCAGTCGGGCAAGGATTAACAACCCGGGCCTCGGCAGATACATGAGCAGAGGGTACCTGCGGCGGCACAGCAGTTTGGGGACGAGTCGCCAAGGTAGCGTCCCGAAGAACTAGCTCATTTGGAGGCATTACTTTCTGCCTCTTCAAAGGTTCGACCTTCTCATCCTTGGTGCCTCCACTATCGGTTCTTTCCACGGACGTGGCAGGAACAGCTACACCTTTGCCAGCAGTCTTTGCAGAAGGCCTCTGGGAACCAACAGTCCGAGAAATAGTCTTCACAAGCTTCTTGTTCACACAACTAAAGGCAGGTTTCTCCCGATTAGGGTCGCACAAAGAAAATTTCATCATACCATCGTTAACCCGGAGCACTTCACTCTGCTCAAAAGTAGCCACAATGGTCAGGTTCCAAAACAGAGGCAGACATCCATACCTAGAAAATAACTGAGGCATATAGTGTTTTCTCACCAGACCATCTTGGCCCCTTTCATTAGCCAACTTCGAAGGTTCTTTCCTTTTCCTCGAGTGATTGGTCTGTTCCTGAACTGATGGACTCCCCAGCTCGAGCTTCCGAAAAGAAAACCACATCAGTAAAGCTGCCAACATAAAAGGGACTATGTATATGTATATATGTATGCATCATTCGTCATACCTTCTCCTTAACAGCAGTTATCTTCTCTTGAAACCTTTTACGCTCTTCCTCGGAGAAATGAATTTTATAAAACTCAACAACAGAAAGCTTGTGTTCCTTTTCAAATTTTGTTCGTTCGATTCTCTTCTTCTTGTCTTCGTAGCAAAAAAAAACAGGACCTTCGATAAGCACGGGCTTAGAAAACCACGCTTCATCGCCGGGATGACGAAGAAGCATATTCGCTGTAGGCCCAGAAAAATCTACGTCGTCCATAACATGCGAAGAATCAACTGCTTTGACCAGGCTTACGCCCCAGGGGGTCTTCGGTGCAAGCAAGCTCCTTTCTACTTTATAGTATTTGAAAAAATTCACGGCAGTCCAAAAACCTGGTGTGCGCTTAAGCTCCTCGGGAAACTTTTCATAATAATAAGATTTGCCATTCGAGCGAGCAACCCACTCTCGAATGACTCGGATAGAATTCCCGTCTAGTTGCATCACGCCGCAAGAAGGATTGATTCGAGAATAAATCTCATAGAAAAGAGGATTCTCGGGGTCATATAACGGAATCGGAAGACCGGAGCCAAGCTGTTCGCCGGACACAATTATCTTCCTATCGTTACACTGATGAGAAGAAAGCAATTCCGGCGACAAATTAACCTTGCCCAAACTTCTGCAGGGGAAGAGATTTGCATCGAAACCATAAACCTTGGCTCACCGTCAGATTGCATATTCACTTCAGGGACCTGATAAGCAAAGAAGAAAACAAAAAATCACGAAAGCTTATAAGAGCAGATCCAAAAGAGAGAGATCGAGAACGCTAAGAATATCACAGAAGACTGCAGAAGAAAAAAGGGGCAAACAAAGTTTAAATAAGAAGACACAAGACCGGCGCAGCCGGTAAAAGGTAGAAAGAGAAGATCTCGAAATCATTAAATACCACAGGTGTCGGCCAAGGAAGTTAAAATACCGGACACGTGTTGAAAGGGAGAAAGATCCAGAGAAGTTTCCTTCTCCGAACCTCCTCGATCTTCGGACAAGGAAAGAGGCAAACTGTAGAGGGTAAAACCCCTCGGGACACGTGTCTCGCATCTAAGAATCATAACCACGCCGAGAGGATCGACAGCGAAGCCTCGGACTGAACCATAGGAAGGGAGGCCACACGCGGACGAAGTAAGGACTCGGGAGAAAAGGATTCGGACCGCTTCGAGGGACCGAAGCTCCAGAGTCAGCTTCGGAGCGCCGCCGAATAAACCGCCTTACTCGACAGGGACTGACACCACCACGATTGAGTCTTTTGTCTTATTAGCTGTAAACCACCCAAGCTCGGCCTATATAAGGAGAGCTTGGAAAAAATTGTAAGGGTTAGATTCTTTTGGGTAAAACCTAAGCGGCAAGAGTGGGATTAGGTCTGTATCTCCTCTGGTTCCTTAGGGTTGCAATCCATGTAGTTACAACACAGAAATTAATACAAGTCTTTATGCATTTAACCATTGATTACTGTTATTATGTTTACCTTCGGTATCGTTCTTATGGTCCTCGCGCCATTGAATCTGGTTTATAATTACTGTATGTATGAGTAGATCTGATGGATATGGTAGCTTGAGTACCTATGCAGATTTTCTACTCGTACAGTTTGGCGCTAGAAACAGGGATGATTAAAACAACTTAGGGTTTGCCTGTGATTTTTAGGGTTTTCAAATTCTTTGCATATTTTCTTGTCTTTTATCAAGGATCTTTAAAAAGCTTGTTTTTCAAAAAAAAAAAAAAAAAAACTCATGTACCATAAGCGTCTAAAGAACCTTAACGACTTTAGCATGTTTAAGGGTTTTCTGAGCACATCATCAGATGGTAAGATCATCCATTAAGAATTTCAAGACCTTGATGTGATGAAGCCAATTTAAAAAGGGGTAGCTGATTTTCGCTTTGAACGCTTAAACAATGGAGTTCAACCCTAAGAAAAATGGTTATGAAAAGTATTTGTGTGCAAATTAATTTTAGGGTTTTCAAAATTCCTACTATATTTGGAAGTAAATCTCTATCAAAAAACCATTAGGAAAGATGATTTGGGCTAAAGGACAAAACATGCGGCTAGGAATATATCTAAAAAGGGCAAATACGACCTACATTAAAATTCGCCTGATGAAAACATTGCAGTGTATAGACTTACATGGCCGACATAGTACACTGCGCTAGCCGCCTTGGACCTCACGGGTTTTTTGTTTTCTGACAAGTAACAACCAGGATGGCTTCGAAATCAGACCAGGCTCCGAAGCAGCGAGTAGGATCTTCGGGACAAATCATTCAAATAAAATTAACACAAACCGCTCATTGCAATTCAATGATTCATACAAGGGAAAGCGTTAGCTCAAGAAGCAGCAGCATTGGGGGAAGAATACACAAAAGAGACAAAGATGGTAGAGAAATAATGATTGTCACCGAAGCAAGAAAATTTGAGCCATGGCAGCTAAAACCAGTAACTTACTCGGCAGCGGACCTTCCCGAAGACGGACCAAGTAACAATCCTTTGGTAATCACAGTAAACATAAATAAGAAGGTAATACCAAGAATACTGGTCGATCCAGGGAGCTCGGTGGATGTGTTATTCGGAATGGCTTACAGGGAGTATTTCCAAAATATGCCACTGGCGCCCACGGATTACACGATCTACGGATTTAATGGAAGAGCGTCAAGGCCAAAGGGAGACATCTCATTACCGGTGTATGTAGCCTCGATGGAGCTGAACACAACATTCTGTGTCTTGGACATCGAATCACCATACAGTGCAATCCTGGGGCGACCATGGCTCCATGGGATTTTAGGGGTGCCCTCTACATTGCATCAGAAACTCAGATTTCCAACTCCCGAAGGCCTAGGGGAAATCAAAGGCGAGAGCTTGGAATCAAAAGTGTGCCATGAAAAAGACATCGATCAAAGAAAAAATGCGGGACGCAACCGAAGGGAAAGGTACAGAAAGCAAAATGAGGAAATGATTAGTAAATAAATTAATCAAATAATACAAGGCAGAAAGGAGTAATCACGAAGGAAGCACCGAAGGACCCTAGTGCCATGAATGAAGATACTCCGAACTTTACTCCGACAGAACCAACCGAGGACGTAAACATCGGAACCAGGGAAGATCCGAAGATTGTAAAGATTGGAACATTGATGGCGAAAGAGCAGCGAAATGAACTGGAAGACTTGCTGAAGGAATATGCTGATGTCTTCGCTTGGAAGATGAGTGAAATGCCAGGAATAGATCCTGGCTTGGCATGTCATCACTTAGATATAAACCCGTCGGTACGACCATTCAAGCAGAGACCTCGAAAGTTAGCAGACGTATACCAGACGGCGGTCGAATCTGAATTAAATAAGATGATTGAAACATGAATTATCAAAAAAATACAATACGCGGATTGGATTTCAAACATGGTCATCGTACCAAAGAAAAACAAAGGAGTGCGTATATGCATCGACTTCAGTAATTTAAACAAGGCGTGCCCCAAAGATCCACATCCCCCACCCAGCATAGACCAAATGGTGGACGCAACAGCCGGCCACGAGCTGTTAAGCTTCATGGATGGCTATTCTGGTTACAACCAGATTCCTTTGGCGGAAGAAGATCAGAAACACACGGCGTTCTTAACATCCAACGGGTTATACTGTTACACTAGAATGCCATTCGGGTTAAAGAACGCCGGTGCCACTTATCAAAAGGCCATGGAGAATATCTTTCGTCCTTGGTTAAAAAAGACCGTCGAAGCTTATGTAGACGACATGCTAGTCAAAAGCAAAAAAGCCGACACCCATGTGAAAGACCTGCGAGAAATACTGGAAAAAATGCGACAAATTAACATGAAAATCAACCCAGCAAAGTGCATCTTCGGGGTGACCTCTGGGAAATTCTTGGGATACATAGTCACAAAAACAGGCATCGAAGCAGACCCGCTAAAAGTGCAAGCAATCCGAGAAATGCCCTCGCCAACAACCAAAAAAGAGGTGCAAGCTTTAAACGGGAGATTGGCTGCTCTTAGTAGATTTATTGCACGGTCTTCGGACCGATGTAAGGACTTTTTTAGCATTCTAAAAATGGGAGAGCAATTCGTGTGGACGGACGAAAGGGAGGCCGCATTTCAGGGGATCAAAACTTACTTAGCAAGCTTGCCAGCTCTGCAGCGCCCAGAGAAAGACGAAAATTTGAAATTATATATAGCTGCGAATAAAGATGCCATTAGTGCAGTGCTAGTAACAACTAAAGAATAAGAGAAGCCAGTATACTACATCAGTAGGACACTTTTTCCAGCTGAGAAGAACTACACCAAGTTGGAGCAACTAATTCTCGCGCTAGTAGTAGCAACGCAAAAGCTTCGGACATACTTCCAGGCTCACAAAGTAATCGTGCTGACGAAAACACCAATTGAATCCATTCTGAAAAATCTCCAAGCAGCAGGAAGAATTGCAAGATAGAATGCTCAAATTGGACAATATGATGTGGAATATGAAATTAGAACGGCATTAAAATCGCAGATCATCGCAGACTTCTTAGCCGAGTTTCCAATAGAAGAAGATTATGAGGAAGAACCGATTTTGGGGATCGAAGATGACGAAGGGCCTGATGACCTGCTGGAACAGTGCCATCCTCGGAGATGGGAAATTTTCATTGACGGTTCGGTAAACAGTGATGGCCGAGGGGTAGGCATAGTCTTCACCTCACCCGAAGGAGAGCGCACCGTTTTCGCACTTCGGTTGGAGTTCGAAGCAACCAACAATAAAACTGAATATGAGGCAATGATCCATACTTTAAAACGCATGATTAGCATGGAAATTCAGGAAGCACGAATAACAACGGACTCACAACTAGTGGTACGACAATTGGATGGAAGTTACCAATCCAACGATTCGCTGTCCAAATATAAGAAATTAGCAAGAAGGTTAATGTCGAAAATTCCGCATCTCAAAATCCGACACATCTGTAGAAAAGACAATAGGCACGCGGATGCTTTGGCATTCATCGCCTCCAACGTAACAGATAAAAATATAATCTCCATCGAAATCGAAAGAATAAAGAAATCATCAATAGCAGCCGAAGAAGGGGAGCTAGTGATGGCCATTCAAGAAGAGTACGACGACTGGAGAGTACCCATAAGGAAATACTTGGAGAACAGAGAATTACCAAGCAATCCGTTGGAAGCACACAAGGTAACTAGCAGATCTGCTAACTACCGACTCATAGACGGGGTCTTACACCGACAATCATTCTTGGGACCACTATTAAGATGTGTACACCGAGTAGATGGAATTGCACTAATGAAAGAGCTGCATAGTGGAGAAGCAGGGACTCACAGTGGTGCAAGAGCACTGGCACAGCGAACCAAGGCTCAGGGATACTATTGTCCATATATGCATGCCGACGCAAAGAGCATCTCTCAAAAATGTGACCCATGTCAAAGGTTCGCTAAACGAATCCATGCACCAGCCACAAATTTGAATTCGGTATTAAGCCCATGGCCCTTTGCCAAATGGGGGGTAGACATCGTCGGCCCATTCATTCCTGGAACAGGACAAAGAAGGTACATTCTAGTCGCAACTGATTACTTCTCCAAATGGATCGAAGCCAAAGCTCTAAAGAATCACACGGGACGAGAAGTATTTACCTTCTTCTGGGAGAACATATTATGTCGATTCGGAGTACATGCAGAGATAGTTTTGGATAACGCCCAAGAGTTCCTCAGCGCTGAAGTTGAAGAAATGCTAAACCAATACAACGTAAGACTAGGTACCTCGACGCCAATATATCCCCAAAGTAACGGCCAGGCAGAGGCAACAAACAAAACAATATGAGACAACTTGAAAAAACGAGTATTGCCCCACAAAAAGCAGTGGTGCGAACATCTGCACAACGTACTATGGGCATTCCGAACCTCATAAAGACGAGCAACGAGAATGACTCCTTTTCACCTAACATATGGGACTGAGGCAGTATTGCCTACAAAAATAATGATACCAACGGATAAGTACAAAGCATGGGAGCAGAACCTGTCGGCAGATTTAATATATGCAAAATTGGATGACCTCGAAGAAGAAAGGGAGGAGGCTCGGCAGCACATCATTAATTACCAGAAAGGAGCAGCCCGAGGATACAACAAAAGGTAATCGAAAGAGAGTTTCAACCTGGCGAACTTGTACTACGAGAAATACCGCCATACCAAAAAGGAAATGCAAGAAAACTAGAGCCAGTTTGGGAAGGCCCGTACAAAATCAAGCAGAAGGCAGGAAAGGGAGCGTACAAACTAATCGACGAAAAAGACGGACTCGAGCTTGGCAATGCATGGAACGCAAAATATATAAGAAAATATTATATATAAAAATGTATCGAGTATCCCAGAAATGAAAGAGAATTTTACACGGCGAGAACGCCGAATCAAACTCCAAAAGAATGATCTGGTCAAAGGCTGTAAACGCCGAGGCAAAAAACGCCACCGAACAAAAAAGGCTGTAAACGCCGAGGAAAAAAACGCCACCGAACAAAAAAGGCTGTAAACGCCAAGGCAAAAACGCCAACAAACAAAAAGACCTCGCATAGCAGGCACAGAGCTGATGCTCATATAAATCTTAAGGGCCCTACGAGTTATATGGCACAGTCCTCTACCCACAAGACACCCCGTTAGTGGTGGGCACCTTGAATCAAGGCTACATAAGCCGAAGATACAATCGTACCCACTACCAAATGATCACGAGAACTTCACATTCTCGGGCGTTGAGGGGACGATAAATGGGATTAACATCTACCTATAGAGGAAGATGGAACCCCGAGGCAGCTACCTCGCTCTTGAAAACAAGCAGCGAGGTACGCAGCCGAGGGACCCCTCTAAAAAGCTAAGCCTCAGAGGGGGGGGCTGTTAAAGATTCGGATGGGTTGAACTTTAGGCCGCGATAAGAGAAAAGTGACATGTCTAAGCTCCAGCCTTGACCGGCACTCCCCCATCGTGTTACTTTATTATCGAGAAACGGGGCATCCATTTTAAAACTCTTACATTTACTTAGGCTAAAGGTTATCAGGGCGCCACCATGCCCTCTAGGAGGATAAGCAAATATCTTCGGTACCTACCTAATGTGTTAAAGACAAGATGGTGCTCCCGCTATCAATAGCCAGTGTTTTGCTTGAAACCAGTGCGAGTAACTTAAAGCCTTTGGGAGGGGTGATCTGTACGCCCCCACTAGCTTGGTTCACTATCTTCCACATCGAAGTAAGCCCCGAAGTTGCACTTCAAGTAACCATAACAGCCACTAAAGAAAATCAATGGTAGATAAAAACACACTTCAAAAGAAAAAATTCAAAAGCAACAAACTGCAGCGAGTTACGCTCAAACATAAGAAAACAAGGGAAACAGAGGCAAGGCATCCTCTACTTAAGCATTCTTAACAATTTCCTTGGTGGCAGCACCATCCGCATCAACACTCTCATTCTCCTTGATTGTTTCACCCTTATCTTCACTCGGATTCTCGACCGACAGTTCATTCCCATTCCTCTCATCCTCGACGTCACCTTCGCCACCTTCACTTTCCATCTCCTCAAGGTCACCATTTTCCCTCGCAGCCTTCAGTCGCGCTACTAACACCTTAACATCTGCGGAAGGAACAAGTCCTTTATCGGACTCTAGGGAGGCATCGGGGTCATCTTCGCCATTACCATAGTGGGGAGGTTGCATGCCAAAATCCCTAAACAGGTATCTACCATGTTGACGGCTAAACATGGCCGTTCGATTATCTTCCCCGCTAATATGACTTTGGAGCTTCAAAACTTCTTCGTTAACAGATGCAAGCTTGCCCTCTTTCTCTTCGCAAACACCTTGCGAAAGACGGAGCTCATTTTCCTTTACACTCAACTCGGTGCTCAGCTCCGAAACCCGTTTTTTCTCAGCCTCCAACTCTTGTGCATAACCATCCCGCTCTTTGACAACACTTTCAAGACGTTTCTCCCATTCTTTCGCATCCTTTTGTAAAGCCTGAATATCCGCATCAAGACGGATAATCTCAAGACCTCGCGCATCAGACAGATCCAGCAGATACATTCCATGATGTTTTTGCTACAGAAAACATATAAAAACCAAATCGGTACATAAAACGTACGAAATATGGAAACAAAATCAAAGCAAAAATATACTCACGACTTCAATAAATGCTTGATGTTGGGACGTAGACGAGGCAAGAACTTCTCTATCCCAGTTGCCAGAAAACGCTTGCGAAAGAAACCTAGCCGCTGAAGGATCCAACGGATGCTTCAGAGGATCTTTAGCATAGGCTTTCAAATGTTCGGAAAGATCTTCGGCATAAGGGCCAGGAATAGAACTTCGCTCAAGGAGCTTCCGCGCCTCTTCCGCCGAGCAAGGCCTTCGTACAAAACCAACAGGAACTGAACTTGGGACCGCGACAGGTCGGGAGGATTGACCCAGCGAAGAATTTACAAAACAGTCGTTGGAGCCATATTGATTAAAACTTATGCCAGTCGGGCAAGGATTAACAACCCGGGCCTCGGCAGATACATGAGCAGAGGGTACCTGCGGCGGCACAGCAGTTTGGGGACGAGTCGCCAAGGTAGCGTCCCGAAGAACTAGCTCATTTGGAGGCATTACTTTCTGCCTCTTCAAAGGTTCGACCTTCTCATCCTTGGTGCCTCCACTATCGGTTCTTTCCACGGACGTGGCAGGAACAGCTACACCTTTGCCAGCAGTCTTTGCAGAAGGCCTCTGGGAACCAACAGTCCGAGAAATAGTCTTCACAAGCTTCTTGTTCACACAACTAAAGGCAGGTTTCTCCCGATTAGGGTCGCACAAAGAAAATTTCATCATACCATCGTTAACCCGGAGCACTTCACTCTGCTCAAAAGTAGCCACAATGGTCAGGTTCCAAAACAGAGGCAGACATCCATACCTAGAAAATAACTGAGGCATATAGTGTTTTCTCACCAGACCATCTTGGCCCCTTTCATTAGCCAACTTCGAAGGTTCTTTCCTTTTCCTCGAGTGATTGGTCTGTTCCTGAACTGATGGACTCCCCAGCTCGAGCTTCCGAAAAGAAAACCACATCAGTAAAGCTGCCAACATAAAAGGGACTATGTATATGTATATATGTATGCATCATTCGTCATACCTTCTCCTTAACAGCAGTTATCTTCTCTTGAAACCTTTTACGCTCTTCCTCGGAGAAATGAATTTTATAAAACTCAACAACAGAAAGCTTGTGTTCCTTTTCAAATTTTGTTCGTTCGATTCTCTTCTTCTTGTCTTCGTAGCAAAAAAAAACAGGACCTTCGATAAGCACGGGCTTAGAAAACCACGCTTCATCGCCGGGATGACGAAGAAGCATATTCGCTGTAGGCCCAGAAAAATCTACGTCGTCCATAACATGCGAAGAATCAACTGCTTTGACCAGGCTTACGCCCCAGGGGGTCTTCGGTGCAAGCAAGCTCCTTTCTACTTTATAGTATTTGAAAAAATTCACGGCAGTCCAAAAACCTGGTGTGCGCTTAAGCTCCTCGGGAAACTTTTCATAATAATAAGATTTGCCATTCGAGCGAGCAACCCACTCTCGAATGACTCGGATAGAATTCCCGTCTAGTTGCATCACGCCGCAAGAAGGATTGATTCGAGAATAAATCTCATAGAAAAGAGGATTCTCGGGGTCATATAACGGAATCGGAAGACCGGAGCCAAGCTGTTCGCCGGACACAATTATCTTCCTATCGTTACACTGATGAGAAGAAAGCAATTCCGGCGACAAATTAACCTTGCCCAAACTTCTGCAGGGGAAGAGATTTGCATCGAAACCATAAACCTTGGCTC
>JAJJMA010252326.1:0-16886 GCA_023529015.1 Papaver nudicaule
TCTTCCATCGTCGATTACCAACATGAACCACACCACATGCTGTATATGAAAAAGAAGGGGTACCGAAATACTACCAACTTTTCGTTTTGGCTCGTGAGTCTTATGGGTGAAGTATGGACGATCTCAAAAATCAATATCCACACTTCTAACTGGAGTTGTTAAACCTCGACAAAGAGTACTTTGGAGTCAACTTCCCAGTTATGCAATAACGTACTACTTGGTGCTTTAATTATAAATCAGAGTTATAATGCGGAAAGTAAAAGCACACAAGACACCAAACATTTTTTTAACGAGGAAACTGCCTTGCAGAAAAACCTCGGGACCTCGTCCAGTTTGAACACCGCCCAGTACAAACTGACTACAAACACTAACCTACTATAAGACTTCGGTCTGGGATGTAGCAGAGACCAACTCAAGCCCTCCAAGCGAATTGGCTACTGTCGCCTTCCTTACGTCTATGGATCCCCCACAGATCGTCACGCACTTGATTCCCCTAGCTGACGTCTGTTACAGGCCTAGGAGTTTCTTTGACCGATGCCAAAGGCTTGTGTCAGCAATACTGGCTTTTCAACCAAACTGTTGAAGTATGGTGTAACTGTCCTCTATCAGTTTACCACACACAAGATGACTTCCTTCGGATTGTTAAATCCAGGTCATACGGAAATCTACTTCACAAATCGGGGCTGACACGCAAACCAAGTAAGCAATGCCCAATTTGTATCTACCTCAGTTATACACGAAGAACCACTTAAGGAACTTGTATAACTGGAGCCAACTAGGTCTTACAACACCGAGTGCAGCCGTGCGTTGCTACCTTTCCAACCTTGTTGAGTAACGTATCAGTTCTTGAATAGCCGTATATCAGAAGAGACGGACTTTAGAATAGACAAGAACGTGATCAGGTTACCAAGGTTACAGGTTAATCCGATTTCAAGCAAAGATGGTTTCAATCTCCTACCTGTGCTTCCCAACTCTCAAGAGAAGTCTTTATAGTCGTAGGGAGTTCCCAGAGGAGCTGCAACCTATAGAGGATGACTATACCACAACAAGCATTTACCGAAGTGAAAAGAGTTTACGCTACCTTCCCTAAGGACCTTCACGTATACTTGATGCTTGCGGTATCTGTCCGTAGACACCTCTATTTATAGCACTCAATAAGATAGGTTACTTTGGAATTAAGCAATCAATTACTTGTCCCACAAGTTAAGGAAATCCTAAACTTGCCAACCAAGTAATAGAGATTAATCTCAATTGGAATTCTTTTTAGAATTATCTGCCAAGTGTTTTGTTGGCTCAAAAACACTTCAAGATAGAAATCCAACAGACCAGAGATAATCTTATCTTATTGACTCATTGAGGATCGTTAGATGGAACACAAAAGGTATTTATGTTTTACACAAGTCCATCTAAGAGATAAAGGAGTTTTGGAATTTGACTCAGGGTGAAATTCTAAGAGAATATTCACTAAATCCGACACCAGTAAGATAGCTACCGTCAGGTTCACGTACTGGTACGTGAACAAAATAGATATCTCGAACTCAGGAGAATTTCCGAGTTACTGGTACACAAACCGGTTCGGGAACCGTCTGCCTGTCAAATTTCGTCAAATCTGGATTCCGCTGGAAGTACTGGGCTGAGCCAGAACCTAGACGTGAGAACGTCCTCAGCTGTGATCCATGGACTCTTTGCTCAAGAGTACTCCTTTAGATTCATCCATATCCAACTAACAGTTTGCAAGCAAACCATTGCAATGGACACATGGCGTCGAATCTATCTCATTAATTCTTGTACTCACAGTATTTGTGGGATCAAACACTGGTCATGACACAAGGCCACGTTACACAAGAATACGATCTCAATCGCTATTATCACTACTAAAGTAGTCGACTATATTTCGAAAGAATAGAGAAAGTAGAATAGAAGAATATCCATAAAGTCATAACTCCTACTAACCTTTTGTCGATGAAGAATAATTGATGTCTTCTTTGTCTTCACAGTCTTCGTCTTCAAGGTCTCTACTACTTTGTCTATATCCCATTTCCGAAATCTAAACTCTAGTAGGCTAAATCAAGAATTGAGTTTTGACACCTAAAACTGACAACTAGCTTGACATACCAACGCTAGTGGGTTTGACCGAACAATGCCCTAACATCTTCGTACTCGTCATTATCATCCTCCCAACAACTTCTGTTTATACAACACTTTGTTTTTTAACTGGGTACTGGTTTTGTCTACGATTTTACCTTTATCTTCTTTTGAATATTGCTCTAGGTTAAGGATATTTAATTTACCAATTAAAGTACTTCTTGATAGTATAGAAATAACATTTTTTTTTTTTGTAATGGCATACTTGCTAGACTCGTTCTTGGCGGTAGACATCTAAGAATCAGACACGCAGTATCCTTTTCCGAAATCGATTTTCCAACGACTGTGGTGCATTCTCAATCTCAGAGATCTTATAATCGATTCTTTAAATGTGTCTTAATCTCTTCATACAAAGGTTTTAAATCGCTAGCTAGAGCTTAAAGCCTAACATTTTCTTGGTAGTATTCCCTTATAATAAGGTTTTAATAATATCCCAAGATAACGACGTCTCATATATAGACACGTTAGGTTGAAGATATTGGCTTATTAGATGGATAATAATTTTTTTAACTGCCTTGCTAGCAACATCTCCTTATCGTCGAACTCTCCCACATATTCAAACTAAACTCGGATGTTGATCCACTTTTGATGATTTTTGGGTATTCATATCCCTTAAGAACTAAAACCTAAATGTTAAAGTCTCGGGATCGCATAAACAATCGCATTATATAGTATTCCAACATAGAGAGTTTGTACCGTCAAATGCGAGTGGTACGTTGGTTAAACTTATGTTTATAAATTGGATCTATTCAAACACGTCTTGTTAGACTTTTCACGTGTTTTCCTTCTTTGATACCACTTGAAATGCGAAGGTACCAAGTACACCAACCTTTTTAATAAAAAAAGCTTATAGACAGTTCATGTTTGGTGTTAGGGAGAAACAAATAATTAAAAGAAACTCAAGATATTAACAAACTCTACTATTACTTTTTAATTATAGATACGATATAGATAAAAACAATAAAATACGAAATCAAAAGTAAAATAAAAGACACAGATTTGGTTAAAGAAAAAATTACCAACCAGTAGAAAAACCTCGGCAACTAGCCCTGAATATATAGTACTCACTAAATAATGAAACTAGATTGATTAATTCGTCCACTTATTGTACCTCGATGGATCCTAATAGAGGTACCCCATTCTAGCGTGACCCCTACACTTACCCCCTATTGCTAGAAAATGTACCCAAATCATATTGCACTCGTGTGCTAGTTCCCTACAATTGCACCACAGTTTGTCGAGAAGAGCTTAATCCTGCTGGTCGGCCAAACTTATCTCACTTCGCCCAATTAGATTACTTCTCGCCTCCAATTGCTTATCAATTTCCAAAACAGGGATGTTGTTCCCTGAATCCTACGTTTTACCAGTTTAATGAACTAAACTTTTTTTCTCGAAATAAAAAGTTATACTAAGAGAAAAAAATATTAAACGCCTAAGAACAAATCAACACATCATCTGAATGTGGAGAATTGTACCCCAATCGAAAAATAACTCGGTTTACATCACATCCTTTAAAAAGCATCCTTATTAGAAAACCATAAAAGTATAGTTTGTTTAACAAGAAAACAAAGTTCATCCACTTCTATACTTCTTCCTCCAAATACCTTATTGTCCCCTTTCTTCCACAAATGCCATAAGATAACATAGTTTAGTTTTCACCAGATTTCTCTACTCCTGTCCTTACAAATTATTCATCCTTCTGCCTCAAAACTACTTAAAATATTTGCAGGAAACATCCAATCTACGTTGAAAGCTTCCATAAATTATCCCCACACACCAAAAAATATGTACATTGTAAGATATGTGGTCAGTTGTCTCCTCTTCTTTGATACAAAACAAACATAAATCATTTTGAATATTTATATCTATTTCCCTTAACATCATTAGAGTAGGAAGTAAGTTATGAAAATTTTCCCATATAAAAAACTCACATTTGGAGGACTCTTTTCTTCCACAAAAAATTCACTTGCTCATCTTGCAATTGGAGCTCTTAACTGAAAAAATATATGTAGATGATACATTATCTTCTTATTCCGAAAAAAAAATTGACTGGACCTAACACGTTGTAGATAAAATCCCACTGAAGCAATTCAGTAGATGAAAAATTCTTCTTTACCTGACAAACCAACCTTCTATTCACCTCCATTGAAGCAGTTGAAGTTTGTTTATGCCTATATACCCTGTAAATATATGGATATTTTATCTTTCAATGGAGCATTAATTATTCATTTATCAAGCCAAAATCCGGTAGCCTTTCCATTCTTGAACTGAAATTACAAATGATGTTGAATAAAAGAAGTTATGCTAAAGAATGTTCTTCTATGCACCTCCCCCCTGTGGCTTAGAGTCATGAGTCATCAGATAACATCAACAGTGATTCTGAAGAAAAAAAATATGCACTACTTTTCTTCACAATTCATTCCTCTCCTTTACATATCCATTTTGTCTTTACTGCTAGTGCTTTGATTGTGCAACTTAAATTCTTCACTCCCAATCCTCCCATCATCTTAGATAGGTTTGCAGATCTTGCTCCATGCGACCAAGCACATCTTCCTTTTATTCTCATTGGAATCTCATAGAAAAATTCTCATCTAGTCAACCTCAACTCCACACTAGCATGCATATGGATAAGTAAAGAAGGTATATTGGCGAACTTGAAAGAGAACCTTTAATAAAAAAGATATTTTTTGATTAAATAAAGATCTTGATTGTAAAATTGTGTTTTAATGTGTTTGGGTCATAGACTTGACTTTGACCGTCTGAATTGATTATTGAAATACCCTTTTTGCTGCTGGTGTTGTAGTATGGACTGGTAGTGGTGTAGATGTTGTATTCGGTCTCAAATCAAATCCAAATCTCCATAACTTCGTACCTAAGTTCTGTGTGGTTCTTGTCTTCGAATTCCCTGTCTTTGTGCTTCTTAAATACCCTTTAGAATCACGGTTAACCGATGGCAAGTTAGTCCAGTAAAAACTGACTTGAACTGGTCACAGGTCTTTATACAAACAAGTTGCGTGCGTTCTTCTGTTCATACGTACACGAACTTCTTGTTGATTTCTGAACCCAATGCATTTCATTCCCTGCAGATTTCGTATTCTGTAACGACCCAAATTCATAATTCATTCAAACTCTAATACTCCGTTTAAACCATCCACCATTGAAATCAATGGCAGCAAACATCATTCTTCTTCCTTGTTTTGTCGATCAAACTAAACCCAAACTTTGTTACGATTCGAACCCAGTGTTTGTTTCCTTGTCTTCGATTTCATGTCTTACCCATCCATTGGATTCATAGTTTGGTGGTGCAGAGAACTTGGTGCAGGAATTGGTTTTGTTGCAGCGACATGCAGAGGGACTTGAAAATGAATTCTGGAGTCTTAACAAAATGTAAGCAGTCAACCCCGTCAACTGATAGTCATGGTTTTTTATAAAACAAAAAAAGTAAGTTAACAATCTAATAACGGTCTTCGGCGAGTCTACGACCCAAACACATCAAAACCCACTTTTACGACCCAGACCTTTATTTAATCAAAATTTACGACCCTTTTACAAAAAATCTCTAATAAAAAATGACCTTCTACCCTTAGAGAGAAACCTCTTTTTCCAAGTTGCAACTTGCAAGCTTTACCTCCATCCACCTAATTACCTCATCTAACACAGAAAGACATCCAGAAGCGAAGTTACATTATACACTCTGTTTTATCATGTAGCCCGACATCAGTGTAGTACAGTGGTAAAACAAAGTTATCGGATGATAATACAAGTGACCTGATTTTGAAATGCACGCATCCCAAAATTTGTCCTACCAGAGTGGGTGATAAGCCCAGGTCTACATAGATTATATCTCTGACTTGGTCAGCCCATCTGCTAGAAGACTGTCGAACTTGAACGAGCTACTTTCCTCTTTTCCTCTCCTTTGAACGCCATTGCCAACTAACCACCCTACATTTCTTTGATTCTTCAATGGCTATCGAATCCCTACCCTGATTCTTTTGTTGCTTGGCAAACATAACTAGTACCTTCAAATTTTGTCTAAATTTTTGTTTTCTTTTATCCCTTTTCATAAATCAAGAAGTACCTGAAATTCTGTTACTTTTCTTTTCTGTTTTTTTTTCACTTCAAAAAGGAGAAGAAATGGCTCTGATGTCTACTTGTGTGAACAGTGTTGGTTCGATCATTTCTCAGCAACAATATTTACATACCCAAAGGAAAAATAACTCATGGTTAAGTTTCAGTTATACTAAAAGAAAGAATTCCGTTATTGCTAAATCAAAATCTATTAACTCTGAAATTGATTTTAGTGATCCACACTGGAAACAAAAGTTTCAAGAGGATTTCGAAAATAGGTTCAATTTGCCACATTTTAATGACGTGTTTGATGATGTAAAGCCAATTCCAACTACATTCTATCTTCAGAAAAGGTATTTCTGTTTATCATCATTCGTTTTGTTTGTGATTCCTGAACTGGGGTTTTTGAATTGCATTAATTAATCGAATTGGGGCTGTGTTACAGGAGCTCTCAGAATGGCTATGTAAATGATGATGATAGGGCACTTTTGAAGGTATGCTACCTTATTGGTTCATTAGTTCTAAAATTTTCCATTCGATGGCAAAATGAGTGAGAACACATTAGCTAGTTCAAGACCATTGGTGCTCTTTCCTCAATTGATAAAAATTGCGTTTAGTTCTGTTACATAAAATATTATATTAAGAACCAAGTGCGCTTGAATTTGCCTTCTCTCTCTCTCATTTTCTGGATGTAGGTGGGTATATATGTATAAACTAAGATCGAGCGATTTTTTAATGCACGAACTCAGTTACCGTTTTCAGGTTATCAAATATTCATCACCAGCCTCTGCTGGAGCCGAGTGTATCGATCCTGATTGCAGCTGGGTGGAGCAATGGTTCGTTCTTCCCTTCTTTAATATTTTTTCTCATTGGTTCTTCTTAATAATTAGATGTACACTTGTTTTAAAAAAAGCATTTGAGGTTTTGCAACGATGAGTGCTGCATCTTCTACTAACTTGGGTTGAACAAGACTTCTCTCTAGAGCATTTTATGCACTACTTTCTTAATATTCCTTCTGATTCCTCGTGCTACTCGTCATTGATTTCAATCTTACTTAGGGTGCACCGTGCGGGACCGCGGATGCAGATATACTTCGAACCTGAGAAAGTAAAAGCTGGAATTGTTACATGTGGAGGCCTTTGTCCTGGTCTCAATGATGTCATAAGACAGGTCAGTGAGTTCAGAGATACAGACTGTTCAGTCATATTCTTGCAAAGGAAGGATTTTAAACCATGCTAAGCCATGTGTGTGAAGCACAAACAGCTAGACAATCTATTGCTTCAAAGCCCAAGTATAGACCTGATGACTGGAATTTGTCCTCGCGGCCAAAGTTATAATTTCTCAATGCCTGGATCTTTCAGTTTTCAATGTCTTCGCCCCAACAATAATCGCAGTGCATCTAGTGTAACTGTTGGTAATGTCTTTGTATTTCTCTTATGCTCCCACAGATAGTGCTTACACTTGAAGTATATGGGGTTAAGAATATTATTGGGATTCAATATGGTTACCGCGGATTTTTTGAAGAGTCTTTACCTGAAATTCCTGTGAGTATCCCTGCTTTAGTTGTGTATGAGATTATAGGTTTATACTGTTGCCACTTATTTTGTGTTGAGGACTCTGATATTTCATTTGGCTTTTCAGCTCTCTCGTCAAGTGGTCCAAAACATTAATCTTGCTGGTGGAAGTTTGCTAGGAGTTTCCCGTGGAGGTGCTAATATCAATGAAATCGTGGATAGCATACAGGTAGAGCACCATTTTTCTGTAAATGCCCTCAAATGTTGTTTAATATACTATACGCAGTTGTTTTTTGCATGAAAAGTTAGATATGTTCATGATATAGCTTTGACAAAGTTGCCACACCCTTCTAATCTTTATTGAACACCATCTCCTCATCAGTCATCATCAAATCATTTGTTTAGAACCCAAGAATATTTGGCTGAATTGGCAATTGTGAAGTTATGATGAAGTGATCATTTTCACCAAAAGATCTGTTATTTAGATCAGCCTCAGATCTGCTTAAGATTTTTAAGACCAACTAACGTTGGTGTTTTAGGCCAGGAGCATCGATATGCTTTTTATACTCGGCGGGGATGGGACACATGCAGGAGCAAATGCAATTCATAATGAGGTACTTTGTTTCCTGATTTCTGCATTGTGAAAAAACATGATCATATAATTTCTATATACAGACTGTTGTTTTGTTTGATTCGAATTTCACCAGTTTCTTTTTCCACCTCCATGTTCATTAGTATCTTGATATACAACGGACATGAAAACGAGTTAAGGGATGATTTAGCAGGATATGCTTATGAAAGTCAGCTCATCCCTAAACTCAAGTTGAATGAAGTGTCATGACTAAAAAAGTTATAGATTAATGCTTGAACCGTGCCAGACTGCCAGTCTTTCATGTCGGGTGTGTCAAACTTATATAATACGATTGGTAATAGGAAAAAACACGAAAATATTAATGCTTGTGATATAACCTTCTTGTTCATTTATTCATTATGAATTTACTGTGTGGCCCATTGAATTGTTGTTTTGACTTGCAGTGTCGCAAGAGAAAGATGAAAGTATCTGTTGTAGGTGTTCCCAAAACAATTGATAACGATATACTTTTGATGGATAAGACGTTTGGATTTGATACTGCTGTCGAAGAAGCTCAGCGAGCTATAAATTCTGCATATATTGAGGTGGGTAAGTTTATCATGATGCATTTGCACTGCCGTCAGATACTTTCCTGAATTTGTAATATGCTTAACATGTGTTCAATTTGAACATGATGCATTCAGGCACGTAGTGCTTATCATGGCATTGGCCTGGTGAAACTAATGGGAAGAAGCAGTGGTTTTATAGCTATGCAGGCATCACTTGCAAGCGGACAAATCGATGTCTGTTTGATTCCAGAGGTGCATAACAATCTTGATCCCATGCACTAACAGAAACAATACAGTTCACCCTTCTTTAACACTTGTGGGAAGATAATATCTTGATAATTCAAATTCAGGTACCCTTCAAATTAGGTGGATCTTACGGTGTCTTGCGCCATTTAGAGCATCTAATACAAACAAAAGGATCGGCTGTTGTTTGCATAGCTGAAGGAGCAGGACAAGTAACGAATATTTTGTAATTGAAGAATAAGAGAACACTGTTTACAAATTCAAACTGATAGGATGGCTGAACTGAAACTTAAATCAAGTGGATTTACCACCTTTACTTTTTGAAATCCAGGATTTGTTAGAAAAGTCAAATGCAAGAGATGCATCTGGGAATGCGAAACTTGGAGATATTGGAGTTCACATCCAGCAGCAGGTTAGGTTTGCTTACTGGCTCTTTGTGTGTGAATTTTTTTTCCCACTACTTCTAATACAGATTTGTTTGGCTGATGTCTAACTAAGGGCAGTAATACTATCTTTGAATTTCATTAAGAATCCACACTGTGGTATTAATTACACATTCTTTACTCTGATAGAAATGTGCTTGTGGACTTTTTATCAGATCAGAAAACATTTTAAAGAGATAGATGTTCATGCTGATCTTAAATACATCGATCCCACTTATATGATCCGCGCATGTCGTGCCAATGCCTCTGATGCCATCCTCTGCACTGTTCTTGGCCAGAATGCTGTGAGAAATTTTCTTCCTCTATAAATTTTACACAAAAATTTGTTGTTTGATTAGTATACCTATAAGCAGGCTGGTATGACCTGAAAACAGAAAATACCTAACCATATTTAAAATTAAAAATTCATTTTGCTATTGATATGAAAATGCAGGTTCACGGTGCATTTGCTGGTTACAGTGGTATTACAGTGGGAATATGCAACAGCCACTACGTTTACTTGCCCATTCCAGAAGTCATTAGCTCAACAAGGCATGTTAACCCCGATAGTCGAATGTGGCATAGGTGCTTGACATCTACAGGCCAACCAGACTTCCTCTGACTGCAACAACGATATAACTTCATCCCAAATTTCCATTATGCGACAGATAACTTTAAATAAAGCTTAAGCTTTACAAAGTTTTTTCTTTTAAGCAAACCACAAAAAATTACTGCTGATGAGACAGTGGAATTCGGTTGTAAATTTATAATCCATCAACTGCATCCTGTATTGCTGTTTTATTTTTTGATTTTAGGAAGTCAGAAAAGTGCGGCCTACTGATTTTTCCCTTGTTAGTCTGTTCCCTTTTTTTTTTCTTGGTATCTGTACGAATGTTTCTGCCGACTGTAACAAAACAGTCCATTGCAACATCTAGGAACAACGTGGTTACATGTACTCTACATGCAATAAAAGTTTAGGAACTTATCAATTACAATGCTCTTTGGCTCAAATGCTGCCACTCTTGTAAAAAGTAGCCTGCTAAATTGAACTGCCACTCTTGTTAATAGTAGCCGGCAAAATTTTCTCGTCAAAGGGCTTCATGGCAGAAGGGAGAATGTGGCTTCTTTAGTACCATACACAGCATCGTGGGAAACCTGGAAGGAGCGCAATAGGAGAATTCATGGGGGCCACTATAATTCGTCAGTGGAATTGTGACGGTACTATAAGCGGTTACTCTTTATAGCAAGTTGTAACCTTCGCCTTTGGTAGCCATCTTCCTTGTGAATTTTTGGGGGAGGATTGCTCGACTCATGGAACCTTCAGTAATAAAGGAATGATATCAACTATCCGAAATGAAAACAGAAAATAAATTAATCTAATATCCACAACGAGATTGAGAAATTATAAACTGAACCTTGGTTACAATTAGGTTGAGAGACCCTGCTTTGAAGGATTCTGTTGAGGAACAATTCCTTGCCGCTTCCTAGACACACAAAGAAGAAAGTCAGGCAGGCTACTAGAAGATCAAGTCTTACAAATACTGCATAATAATCAAAAAAAAAAAAAAAGATAAACAAAAAAAAAAAAGGTTCGAGGGGAAAAAAGGGAAAGAGCAGTATTATTTGGTCACAAAAATGAACAAGAGTAGCGCAAAACACATTTTATGGCAAGAGAAGCTCACTTTTGCTGTTCTTTGATAAGGGACATTGGCCTTTGATAGCTATCTTCCTTCTGGTTTTTTGGGGCAGGATTCCTTGATTCAGGTTTCCAGGTAACATTGGTGAGAGACTGACCCAATAAATTTGCAATATCTTCTGCCATTGTAGAATACTTCTCCACGAAAGGAAACATTTCCTGCTTGAAGTGATATGACAGCCATAGATACATAGATAAAACTTGATGTTTGGTCTCAAGATCTAATAACTCTGAATCATTTCGAGCAGAACACTTGGGCATTCCCATTGCAACACTAACCCTGCGGTTTTGGCTGTATGTTGATGCAAAACTCAACAAATGGAACATTGCTTTAGGATCTCTTATATTAACTGGGGCGAAGCAAAAGTTAAAACGGTCTTCAAGAGATAATCCTTGAACCTTCTCCAACATCTTCGCAACCTTCTTGATATGATCATGGCGGCACAAGAAGTAAGAACCATCAAGACGGCAATTCTCACCAAACTTATCCAACAGCTGGCAGAAAGTCATATTTGGGAGCTTCCCTGCAAACAACTCAATCTGCTCGAAGAAAGGAAACAGACCCACTTTCTTCACCTCATCGAAAGGTTGCTTTAAACAATCAATTAGGTACCCCAAATCATCCAAATGCAAGGTAGTTGTGAGTCCATCTGGATAGCGGCTTCCTCTTCTGCCAGCTCTTCCAGCAATTTGCTTAACCTGTGTAGCTGGAACAGGTACAACTTTGTCACCATTATATTTTGAGAGACTATAAAATACAACCCTTCTAATATTTAGGTTCAACCCCATTCCCACCGCATCACTTGCAACCAGAACATCATACTCGTTATCTTGATCATTGAACAAGGTAGCTTGCTGACGCCTGGTCTCTGGCGGCAATGCGCCATAAATGACGCAACACCGATGTTTCGTAAACTTCTCAATCGCCATTTTCACCTCAAAAATCTCTCTCCTTGAGAATGCAACGACACAGTCTCCAGGTCTAACATTCCGCAGATCCCCTAGAAGGGTTTTGCCTTCCACCACGAGAGATTTGAACCTTTCATAATGATTTTCAACCAACTCATCTCCAGTTTCTGCACATACTTTTCTAACAATTTTCAAAACACTTGGATCACCACAAAGATGAACCTCATCAGCCATTACGCCAAGTAATGCTCGAGTCCATGCAAAACCTCTACATGGATCAGCCAACATCTGTATCTCATCTATAACGGCCACATCATATAATTCCTCTGTAGAAACCATCTCCATAGTACATGCAGAGTGATTCGAAAATGGAACATGCTTCTTTTCCTGCCCAGTGTGTAGACTACAATAAACCCCAAGGGAATTCACCTTGTCAAAGACTTCCATGGCTAATAGTCTCAAAGGACTACAATAAATACCTTTCTTGGCCTCCATAAACCTCTGCAAGGCATTATAAGTTTTACCACTGTTAGTCGGCCCACAATGGTAAATGATTTTTCGTTTCATCGCTCTAGCAAATGGAAACCAAGTGTGAGGCTTCGTTAAATCTGCAGAATTGAGAATTCCCCGAAACCTTTTGATCTCATCCGGAAACTCTTCTAAACAGAATTCAACGAAAACAGGGAAAAGGAACCTCTCAGACTCTTCACATGGACCCAACGATATAAGATGCTTAGCAATATCACCAGTACATTTATCCTTAAAGAAAGTTTGA
Source organism: Papaver nudicaule (assembly GCA_023529015.1). Classification (NCBI taxonomy): domain Eukaryota; kingdom Viridiplantae; phylum Streptophyta; class Magnoliopsida; order Ranunculales; family Papaveraceae; genus Papaver; species Papaver nudicaule. The sequence continues at coordinate 12,913 of JAJJMA010252326.1, forward strand.
AACTTCCGAACAGCTGTTGGGAAAAATGACAATCCAATGTAAATTGCAAGAGCTTGGTTAGAAGCCCATCCTGATTTGACAAAGCAATTGAAAATCTCATCTAGATCATCCCACTCAGATGTCGTTAGCTTCGCTTCATTCTGTTCAGAATCACGAAGCTCTTGATATAATTTTACCGGATCACGTATAGCTACAATCTCCGAACAACTATCAATCCCGGCTGTACTCTCAATTGCTGTTGAATCAGGAAGAATACCATTAACATCATTTCCGTTAACCTCTGTAGAGTATGATTTCCAATGGGTAACGTCAAAATCCCTAAATTTCTTATTCTGTAACCCTAATTTTATCCACCCCGTCAAATTTCGATGTATTGTGTGATCAATATCAATAAAAACCGAACCTTTTAGAGAATTTGAACAGTCTCGCTCTCTTGTAAAATGGAATGAACGATTCAACACAGAAAACCTAACCTTAGAAATACTTTTTCTGGATGAATAGATTCGATATAGAGATATTGCAGATCCTCTCGCCATTTACCAAAAATAATAATCAAAATTCAAATAAATAAGATTGAATGGGATTCAATACATTGATACCTGAAAATGAAAGAAACTAGAAATCTGCTGAAGCTTTTCATGAGAGAATCAACGTGAAAGGAGGAAGAGTGATGGTTAACGTTTTCCCTCCGAAACAAATAAACCTTAAAACCCTAAAACCCTTTGATAAGGAGTCGAGAAAGATCATAAGATGAGTATGGCAATTAGTTTAACTCGGTTCAATCCTGGCCAGACCATTTTTTCGTTTTGTTTGTTCCTTGTTCTTTAGCTGTGCACGTCTATGCCTCGGACCATCATTTTATCCCCTGTGGTTTTGCTGGAAATGTGGTTTATCAAATTGCAACTCCAACCGGACCAACCGTGGATCAACCGATATCAAATTGTCATCATATAAAAGATTTATCAAATACATTTTGTGAAGCCATCACCTGGCTCACCTGGAAAACTAGATGTAACAAACTCTTTAGGGGTGTAAGCCAGGATCTAGATGTTACTTCAGTAACTATGAAGTTCTGGAAAGACAATTGGAAAGTTATATTACGCATAAAACCACCGTCAGAACAAATTAACCACCGTTAGAACAACTTTATTCGTTGGACTCACCATCGAACCACGTGTCGACATTTCAAAAAGAAAGTAAGACAAGCTAAGAAAGAACGAGGAGTAGGGAATAAATCAAAGGCTCGTCACCGGAAATGCTCCTCGATTGGGTAGGTATCATCGAAGAAGCATCATATAGCGAAGATTAGGAAGGAATCGAAGTAACTACTACACCAGGCGGAAAAGATCAAAGGGTAGAATTACCTAACTTAACCTCGATGCCATCTCGATATGAACCGACTTTCTCGACAACTTCTGACGCCCACGATTGTGTATTTTTTCTTATTAGCTGTACTCCACTTTGTATCTCGGACTATATAAAGCGAACCAAAATACGATTGAGGGGTTGCAATTTTTGGTAAGACTTGAGGGCTTAGAGAGAGACTAGGTTAGTATTCTTCATGTAATCTCCTCTGGTCATTAAGCTCATTTCCATTGTAGATTAGCCACAGAGAAAACTTAACATTTAATAAATGTTCACAAGTCTTTACTTCCCTTGTTAGCTTGTTTATTAGCATCGAGTATTACATGGTTTCACAATTCGAATAGTAGTATTACATAGAACTAAGCAGTTTTACTAGTTTAATTAGTATTTGATCTATTGGCTGTTAGGTATAGATCTCTATGCAGATTTTATACTGACACAGTTTGGCGCTAGAAACATGGACTGATTAAAATGACTTTGGTCTGCCTATGCTTTGTAGGTTTTTCGAAATTTCTGGAAAAAAATTTCTTAGGATTTTCAAGTTTTCTTGCTTAATCTTTCCACTTTTACTTAACATAGCTCCACAACTTTAAGTTTTTAAAAGTTGAGCTTTAGAATACTAAGGAAATTCGAGCAAATTATTATATTTATAGAGCGAAGTTTTCAAGGAATTCAAGCTTTGAAAAACTAGATCTAATCATGATCCAAAAAGTTTTCAAGATTTTTGATCTCATGAAAATAGAAGAGTAAAACGGTTGTTTTACAGAAGCCTTGTGAAAAAATAATTTCAGATTTTGGATTTACCATAATTCCAGTAAATACCCCTAGGGTTTTATATATTCATCTTTGCAAAAAAATAGCTCATAGGGTCATTATAGGGTTTATTTCTAAAAAGATACATTAGGAAAGTCAAAAATGCACTTTCAGTTGAATACGTTATTTAGGGAAAGTTTGTTAGGATGGATTTCTGAGAACCTCCATTTTTGGTAGGTAAATCTGAGAAAACCAGAGTTTCAGGGAATATTAGGGATAGCCTGCATAAAAACCCTTGCGTCAGAAATTAGAGGAATCGCATTGGATCGTACAATAAATAAAATCACCCTGAAATCTCGCATGCAAGAATTTGTTATAACCGCTAGCATACATGTCAGACCAATAGTACACTGAGACAGCCGCTCCGGACCTCACGGGTTTGTTACTTTTTACAGGTCATTATCAAAAGTTATGGCATGAAGTCCACTGCGCTACCCAGGCAAGGAATAGGCTCATCGAGGCAACATAACACAAGGCAGTCAGTTAGTAAAGGGGTTTCACCAGAAATTGCAGCAAGTACAATCCAACACAAGGAACATAGAGACGAGGATAATGTATTAATCGAAGACTTGGGACCATAAGGGAAAGGCTATCCGGATCAACAAAATAAAGAAACCATGGAAGCAACAAAAGAAAACAAATCAGACAGCGTGCAACACCTGGATCAGCCAACTCAGGAGCAAACGATACGAGCAGAAAAATTTAAAGCACTCATGAGGAAAAATAGGAAACTCAAATTAAAATTGTTTGAAGCTAAAAGGAAAAATCAGCATCGAACTACAAAAGAAGTAGCGAAGGAAACTCGCATCCAAACGAAAATTCGCAGTCAAAACATCATTCAGCATCGAAAAGCAATACTCATACAAAGGCAAGCTCACACACCAAAACCCAGCCTACTCAGAAAGTAGACGTACCGAATCATCGCTCGGAAGCCAGTATGCATTCGAAGGGAAACAACATACATTTGATATACGAGAGCGCAAAAGCACGAAAAGATGCAGAAATTGCCGCCATGCACAAGGTCATGATGGACGAGATTAAGGCAATGAGAGCCGAACTCCTCGATAGCAAGGCAGAACCAATAGTAAATTTAAAGTTAAAGTAGGCAATCAACGAAGTGCACCGATCACCATTAGGCTTCGAACTTCTAGGCAGGACAATTCCAGTTAAATGCACAATGCCCATTTTCAACTCCATATTCGATGGAAATGGTGACGCAACATATCATATAAAGATGTATCAGGGTTGTTCTTGGCATGGGCAGAGAAAGAAGAGGTGCTCTGCAAATATTTTCTATTAAGTCTGAAAGGTGAGGCATTGGCTTGGTATGACAACTTACCCGTGTGCTCGATCTCATCCTTCGAATATCTGGCAAGAGTCTTCTTGAAGCATCTCCTTTACAACAGCTCGTCGAAGCCTGCGGTAGAAAATTATTTATCATCAGGGTAAAGCCGAAGGAATCTACTAAGAGCCTCACAGAGCGATGGACGGCACGGTGTGTGGAAGTAGGGATGGTGCCACAGAAAAAGACAAGGTTCGAGCTTTCCTGAATGCACTCAATAAAGATCACTCGTTGTACGGTAAACTATTCTCAAAGAATATCGAAATAGAAAGTATCAAAAAGAAAGAATTGCACTAGAAGAAATTAAAGAACAAGCAGCTCAGGGGAAAGATAGCATATCGAAGCAGGTGCATTCGATTAACAACCTCTCACTAGAAGAGCGAGAAGAGATCAGAAGACATGGAGAACCTATGAAAAAAGTGATATTCGAATCAAAACAAGACCAATCAAACGA
>JAJJMA010252334.1:0-20515 GCA_023529015.1 Papaver nudicaule
AAAGGGAGGGAGAAGGTGTGGCGGGCGCGCCACATTCGGTCCACGGATGTGAGTCGAAGCGGTGGCTCACCGTATGCAACGAGCTGGCGTCGAGCAGGAGGGGCGCCGATATCTCCGGAGTGCGACGCGAGCGTTCCGGATCGAATCGGCCGCGGTGGCGACGATCAACCGCGCGCTGCGCGGACGCACCGCACCGCGCACGAAGGCTTGCCGGCCCGCATGCCTGCGGCCCCGCCCCTCGACCTTACTTCTTGAGAAACCGCAACGCGAACCGCGCCATCCGCGGCACGAACCTCGGGCGCAGCAGCCGCTTGTCGTAACCGGCCATCCGCCGGTCGTTCTCGACGAGGCACAGCTCGATCAGATCGCGCGGGTTCAGCGCATCGCCGATATCGGCGGTGCTCGTTGCCGGGAAGTTTGCGTCGTGCGCGACGCCGTCGGCGTCGATGCCGCGTGCGATGCCGATGCGGTCGCGGACCAGTTGCACCCACACGGCCGCGACGCGCGCGAAGAACCACGGCCGGCGCCACCACGGCATCGTGCGCCAGTACCACGCATACCAGTTCGCGAAGAACAGGATGTGCCGACCTTCCTCCTGGATCACCGGCTCGAAGGTTTCGACGAGTTCGGACGGGAAATAGCCCGAGCGCTGCGCGGAGCGGAACAGGCCGAATGCGAAGAAGCTGTCGATGCACTCGCTGAAGCCCGTCATCATCCACGACCACTCGGGGTCTTTCGGCGCCGGGTAGGCCGGCTCGGGCGCGAGCCGTATGCCGTATGCCTCGACGAGCTTCGACAGCACGACCTTGTGGCGCGCTTCCTCTCCGCCGTCCATCTCGAGCGCGCGGCGCAGCAGCGGATCGTCGATCGTCGCAGCGTAGGTCGCCACGCGGATCGATGCGCGGCCTTCGGTCTGCACCGCGATGTCCCAGATCGGCAGCGACGTGAGCCGCCTGAGTTCGGCGGGCTTGAGCGCCGGCCAGTCGATCACGGCCGGCTTGTACGGGTTGTGTGTGTCGAGCAGCATGCGACAGAACATCTGCTTGTGCGCATCGGAACCGATCCTGACCGGACCTTGCCTCTCGAAGGTCCAGTTGCGCATCGCGTGATCTGCGGCTGCATGCTCTTTCTGCAGCGTGTCAGTCATGGCTGTTGTTATGCGATTACGGGCCGAAAGATTCTTGCATAGCTTCCGTAAACGCGTATTTTCGAGCGGCCATGCGCACGCCGGCCAGGCGTGCGTCACGCGTGCGTGTCGACCCAGAGGCGGCCCCAGCGGGACGCATAGGCGAGCGCGTGCTCCTCTTCGAAGAAGAAATCGATCGCGTCGAACGAAACGGAGCGCGACGACGGGCCGCCGCTCGCCCGAGCGATCGTCAGGTTGGCGGCGAACAGCCCGTTCGGCAACCGGGCGGCAGCGGGGGCGACTTCATAGCCCTTGTAGCGGATCGTACGGTTCATGGCGTGCGCGGAGAAAGTTCGGGCTTTCAGCGTACGAAAACCCGCCGGCTGCGTGAACCAATCTTTCGGCCAATGCAAATCATGCGGTCGGCCGAATCGTTATCGAGGGGGGCATGCCGGGGAAGGGGATGCAAGGCGAAGCATTGGCGCGGTCTGCACATGGCGCGGTGTCGGTACGCACGAGATATCGCCGCGCGTCCGAAGGTGCGCCGCCCGCGCCCGGCGAACCTGGTCGGCCGGGTGCGGGCGGCGGAGTGACGGGATTACTGGTTGGCGATCTTCAGCACGGGCGCGAGCGCGTCGACCGACGCCGCATGCGTGGCCGCGCGATGCGATGCGAACGCGAGCGCGAACTCGGCCGCTTGCGCGCCGACCGTCTCGAGTTGCGCGACGACCTTCGGATCCGAGCAGCTATCGGCGCTTTCGAAACGCGTTTCGAGCGTGTTCACGGTCGCGCCGAACGGCGTCGGCCAGCCGCGCAGCGCATGGACGATCGAACGCAGCGACGTCAGCACGGTGCCGGCCGCCTGCCAGCCGTACGCGGTGACGATCAGGCCGACCGCGCGGCCGTCGAGATAGGGGCGATCGTCCGCGCGCAGTTCCTCGAGCGTGTCGAGCGCGTTCTTCACGAGACCGGAGACGCCGCCGTGATAGCCGGGCGTCGCGATGATGATCGCGTCGGCCTGGCGCACGGTGTCGATCAGTTCGCGCTGCGCGTCGGTCAGCGTTTTGTGTTCGGGCGCGTAGTGCGGCAGCGTATGCAGGAACGGGCCGTCGAACAGGCGCGTGCGTGCGCCGGCGGCCTGCGCGCCGCGCAGTGCGAACGACAGCGCGCGTTCGGTCGACGACGCTGCGCGGGTGGTACCGCCGATGCCGACGACGAACGGGCGGCGGTGTTGATCGAATGCAGTCAAGGGGCGCTCCTCGGGGATGGCTTGCCCGGCTAAGCACAGGCTTAAAACCAGATGGTAACGACCCCATCGCTACTCTGAAAACGACTTTTCGTTCTATCGATATGCCGCGCGGCGGGGGCAATCGTGTGCGAGGCCGCACGGATCGATAGCAGAAATGCTTGGTTGGGACGGTGCGCCGCGGTCGATAAGATGGGCTCGTCTCCTCCATGATGTCTCTACTGACATGGGTTGGCCCCGCCGCGCGGATGCAGGCGGGGCTTTTTTTCGTCCCGGTCAGGAAAGGGGCGCGATGCCTGCGGACGTTGCCGGTTACTCGAATACCGGCCGGAAGAAGCTGCGTTCGTAGCTGACGATGCAGCGCGTTTCCTCCGCATAGCGGAACGCGGCCTGGCACGCCGGATCGTCCTTCGAGCGTTCGCGGTAGCGCTCGTATTCGGCGAGGCTCGGGAACGAGAACATCGCGAGCGCGATGTTGCTCGCGCCTTCGGACGGCAGGAAGTAGCCGTGATGCGTGCCGCCGAATTGCTCGACGAGCGGAATCCACATCTTGCCGTAGGTTTCGAACTGTTCGAGCTTGTACGGATCGACGACGTAGCGAAGGAAGCAGGTGACCATGGGCGCTCGCGGTGCGGTGACGGAACAGCGAGTCTGGATCGCGTCGCCGCAGGTGTCAACGGAGGGGAGGGCGGGTGTCGATACTGTCGCGGGATTAGTTGCTTGCGCGAACAACGATCGGTGTCCTTTCATGCGCTCGCAACGACGCCCGCGGAGCGGCGGCACGCACCGTCGCCACCGTGTTTCCTGCCCGCATTTCCCCAAACTTTTACGACATTTTTTCTTGCGACGCCCACCGGCGCGCTCATAGACTTCGGGCATCCCAACCACGGAGCACTGCGATGTCGATACCCTGGAACGCGATCGCCGAACCTACCCCTGCCGCGCCGCCTTCCGTGTGCGCCGATCGGGTGGTCGTACGGCGTTTCGATCCGGCAGTCGACAGCTATGCGCAACTCACGCCGATGCTGCATCGCGCGTTCGCGCGGCTCGGCGCGATGGGGCTCAACTGCACGTGCGTCGATCAGGACGAAGACGTCACGCGCCGCCGCGCAGAAGCGGGCGAGTGCTACGTTGCCGTGTGCGGCGGGCGCGTGATCGGCACCGCCACGCTGTACGGGACCGATCCGTCGTCGGCTTGCTCGCTGTACCGGCGGGAAGGCGTCGCGAGCGTGCGCCAGGTGGCCGTGGATCCCGATTGCCAGAGCCGCGGAATCGGCGCATTGCTGCTGTCGTTCGCCGAGCAGTGGGCCGCGTTGCGCGGCTATACGCTGCTCGCGCTGGATACGCCGCATCCCGCTTCGCATCTGCTGGCGTTCTACGGCGCGCAGGGTTTCGAGGTCGTCGACGTGATGCGCTTCGCCGGCAAGCGCTACGACAGCGCGATCCTGTGCAAGCGGCCCGTCGCGCACGTCGTGCGCCGCGTGTCGCCGGCGTCGCGGCTGGCCGTGCGCGTGGCGGCCGTGCGGCGCCTTGCGCATTCATTGCCGGCGCGCGTTGCCGCATTGGCCCGGCGCGACCTGCGTGTGCGCCGAGGCGCGGGATGGGCGGCGCGACGCGCGGCCGGTGCCGCGAGTTGCCGCTCGTCGCCGTGGCGGCCACGCCAGCACGGGCGCTACACGTTCGGCTGAGCGCTGCGCCCTGGCTCTCTTTCCTGCTTTTGCTGCGTAAACGTCGCGTGAGCGGAGTGTGGCGCTCCCGCTCGTGTACGGCCCATGAGACACCCCCGCCGCGTCGCGGCGAAACGGATGTTTACGCGCTTTTTATGCTTTGACGCGATCCTTTGCCGCGATCTTCACGCGAACCTTCATAAGATGGTTTCGTGGAAACGGAAGCCGCGCGACCCTGCGCGCGACGGCGTCGGCCCGCGAAGAACGATGCCGAACGCTGCCGCGACGGCTCGCCGGCGAAAGGAAACCGCCATGTCTCTCGCACCGTTGACAGGTCAGCGCCCCGAGCATCAAAGCCATGCGCGCACGGCCGCGCGCTCGATGTTCGATCCCGCGCTCGTGCGCCCGGCGATCGCCGATTCGTTCCGGAAACTCACGCCACGCACGCAGTTCCGCAACCCGGTGATGTTCTGCGTGTACGTCGGCAGCATCCTGACGACCATTCTGTGGGTCGCCGCGCTGTTCGGCCAGGCCGAGGCGCCCGCCGGTTTCATCGTCGCGATCGCGCTGTGGCTGTGGTTCACCGTGCTGTTCGCGAACTTCGCCGAAGCGCTCGCCGAAGGGCGCTCGAAGGCGCAGGCCGCATCGCTGCGCAGCGCGAAACACAACGTGGTCGCGAAAAAGCTCGCGGCGCCGCATGCGAAGGCCGCCGTCGAGGTGATGGCGTCGACCGACCTGCGCAAGGGCGACGTCGTGCTCATCGAAGCCGGCGACGTGATCCCGGCCGACGGCGACGTGATCGAAGGTGTCGCGTCGGTCGACGAATCGGCGATCACCGGCGAATCCGCGCCGGTGATCCGCGAATCGGGCGGCGACTTCTCGTCGGTGACAGGCGGCACGCGCGTGCTGTCCGACTGGATCGTCGTGCGGGTTGCCGTCAATCCGGGCGAAGCGTTTCTCGACCGGATGATCGCGATGGTCGAAGGCGCGAAGCGCAAGAAGACGCCGAACGAAATCGCGCTGACGATCCTGCTCGTGGCCTTGACGATCGTGATGCTGCTTGCGACCGCGACGCTGCTGCCATTCTCGACGTTCGCGGTCGAAGCGATGAAGGCCGGCCACGTGGTGACGATCACCGCGCTCGTCGCGCTGCTGGTGTGCCTGATCCCGACGACGATCGGCGGTTTGCTGTCCGCGATCGGCGTGGCGGGGATGAGCCGGATGATGCACGCGAACGTGATAGCAACGTCGGGCCGCGCGGTGGAAGCGGCCGGCGACGTCGACGTGCTGCTGCTCGACAAGACCGGCACGATCACGCTCGGCAACCGCCAGGCGTCGATGTTCGTGCCTGCGCCGTTCGTGACCGAGGAAGCGCTGGCCGATGCCGCGCAACTGTCGTCGCTCGCCGATGAAACGCCGGAAGGCCGCAGCATCGTCGTGCTCGCGAAGCAGCGCTTCAATCTGCGCGAGCGCGACATGCAGGCGCTGCATCCGGTGTTCCTGTCATTCAGCGCGCAGACGCGGATGAGCGGTGTCGATCTGTTCCCGGCCGGGACTTCGTCCGGGGCGCCCGACCGCGAGATCCGCAAGGGCGCGGCCGACGCGATCGCGCACTATGTCGAGTCCCACGGCGGCCGCGTCACGCGCGAGGTCGAAGCGGCCGTGACCGACATCGCGCGCCGCGGCAGCACGCCGCTTGCGGTCGCGGAGCGACGCGACGGCGTCGCGCGCATGCTCGGCGTGATCGAGCTGAAGGACATCGTGAAGGGCGGCATCAAGGAGCGCTTCGCGGAACTGCGCAAGATGGGCATCAAGACCGTGATGGTGACGGGCGACAACCGGCTGACGGCCGCGGCGATCGCGGCGGAAGCGGGCGTCGATGACTTCCTCGCGGAAGCGACGCCGGAAACCAAGCTCGCGACGATCCGCGAACACCAGGCGGCCGGCCGGCTCGTCGCGATGACGGGCGACGGCACCAACGACGCGCCGGCGCTCGCGCAGGCCGACGTGGCGGTGGCGATGAACACGGGCACGCAGGCCGCGAAGGAAGCGGGCAACATGGTCGACCTCGACTCGAACCCGACGAAGCTGATCGAGATCGTCGAGATCGGCAAGCAGATGCTGATGACGCGCGGTTCGCTGACGACGTTCTCGATCGCGAACGACGTCGCGAAGTACTTCGCGATCATCCCGGCCGCGTTCGCGACGACGTACCCGCAACTGCGCGTGTTCGACGTGATGCACCTCGCGTCGCCGGCGTCCGCGATCCTGTCGGCGGTGATCTTCAACGCACTGATCATCGTCGCGCTGATCCCGCTCGCGCTGACGGGCGTGCGCTATCGTCCGCTTGGCGCGGCGCCGCTGTTGCGCAGGAACCTGCTGCTGTACGGCCTCGGCGGCGTGCTGCTGCCGTTCCCGTTCATCAAGCTGATCGACATGGTGCTCGTCGCGTTCGGATGGGCTTGAACATGGACGCGCACGGTGCCGGCCGCGACAGTACGCATGACACCGCGAACCGAGGCGCTGCCGCATGAGCGAACCGACCGTCGTGATCGCGATCGTCGACGCAGACAGGTTGATCCGGCATTTCGTCCGTGTCGCGCTGAAGGCCGAACACATGCACGTCTGCGAGGCCGCGACCGGTGTCGCGGGTGTGGCGGCCGTCACCGCGCGCCGTCCGGACCTGATCGTCGCGGACACGAACCTGCACGATCTCGGCGGCACCGAACTGATCCGTGCGCTGCGCGCGTGTTCGGACGCGCCGCTGATCGTGCTGTCGGCGCTGAGCGCGGAAGGCGACAAGGTCGCCGCACTCGACGCGGGCGCGGACGACTATCTGACCAAGCCCTTCGGCGCCGCCGAGCTGATCGCGCGGATTCGGGCGCATCTGCGCCGTCAGGCCGGCGGCGGGCGCCTCGATGCGGTGCGCGTGCGCTTCGGCGACGTGACCGTCGATCTCGGCGATCGCCAGGTGATGCGCGGCGGTGAGCGCGTGCATCTGAGTCCGATCGAATACCGGTTGCTGGCCGTGCTCGCGCATCACGCGGGACGGCTGCTCACGCACGACCGTCTGCTGAGCGAGGTGTGGGGCGCGGCGCACGGCAAGGATGCGCATCACCTGCGGGTGGTTGTCGGTCACTTGCGGCGCAAGCTGGAGTGCGATCCGCGGCGGCCCGAGTACCTCGTGACGGAGATGGGGGCGGCTATCGGCTCACCGGCGCCGCGTAGCGTGGGGCGCTCAGGGGTTCGCGGCCGTCCGCAGTTCGTCGGCTGCCGCGCCGTTCGGACCGCGCAATTGCGCGTCGAATTGCTGTACGCGCAGCGCGACGCGCTGCGCATAGCGCTTCGTGCCGCCGTTGTAGCGCACGAGCGCGGTTTCGACGTCGCCGTCCGCATCGTCGAGGTAGCCGCGGAAGATGGCTGCGCCGATCCGCACGTTGGTCGCCGGATCGGACAGGTCCTTCACGTGCGCGACGAGGTCGCGATGCGCGGCGGGCAGCACCTGCATCAGCCCGCGCGCGCCGACGACACTGACCGCGTGGCGATCGAAGCCCGACTCGACCGCGATGATCGCAAGCAGCAGCGCCGGTGCGAGCCCGTAGCGGTCCGATTCGGTCTGCACCGCGTGGGCGATCGTGCGCGCATCGGCATACGCAACGTGAAAGCGGTTGCGCAGCGTCGTGACGATCGTGTCGAGGGTCGGGGGAAGCGATGGAGCGGGCGTGCTGGCGGCGGTGGCCGGCGCCGCCGGCGTGTCGTCGGCATGCGCGGGCAGCGCGACCGACAGCGACAGCGCGATCGGGCAAAGGAGCAGAAGCCGCTTCAGCGGCAGGGCCGGGCGCGTGCGCGGTGCCGGCCGGTCATACGATGGATAGGTTTCCTGCATGTCGTCGCATCGTGGTTCCGATGCGACGACTGTACGTAGTTATGCATTGCGACCGTCGAAAGAAACAGGCGTGCCGGATAAACGGCGCGTAAAGACGAGCGACCGGCGCAACCGCGTCGCGTCACTCGTCGCGGCTGCGCGACTCGCCGCCGCCTTTCGCGAGACGCCATGCGATCGTGCCGAGCACGCCGACCGCGACGACCAGCGCGCCCCACAGCACGTAGCGGCGCTTCGCGTCCGTATCGGCAGCCGCCACCGGCGCGACCGCCGATACCGGCAGCGCCGCGCCGACGCGCGCGGGCCGCACTTCGGGCGCCATGCCGACCAGCAGCGTGTCGCGGCTCACGGCCGACGACGCGAGCGACGCGTCGCCGACACCGAGCGTAAACGGCGGCGCACCGCGCGCGACGAAGGTCAGCGCGGCCGGATGCCAGCCGATCGCGACGGTCGGCTGGCCAGCGCCGAATCCGCCGTTGCGCATGTCGACGACGATCCGCCACGCGCGATCCGTATTCGCCGTGAACTCGAGCGGCGGGTTGCGCTGTTCGCCGGCCTTGCCCTGCAGCCGGAACAGCACGGCGCCCGCGACGTCGCGCCACGGCGCCTGCGCATCGCCTCGGCTTTGCAGCGTCGCACGCGCGACGGTGTTCGGCTGCGGCAGGTCGATGCGCACGCGGTCGACCGGATAGGCGCCGTCGGTATCGAACAGATACTCGCCGGGCGTGCCGCCGGCCCGCACGTGCGCGGCGTCGCGCCATTGGCGCGGCACGGACGCGGTGTCCGTCCCGCGCGCATCGCGCGGATGCGTTTCGACGTCGATCGAGGCGATCGCGGGCGCGCCGTCGAGCCAGTCCAGCCGCAGGTAGCGCGGCGCCGCGCCTTCGAGCGCGATGCGTTCCTGCACCAGCATGTCGTCGCCGCGGCCGACCTTCAGCAATTGCGTGCTGCCGAGCGACCGCCAGCTGCGCAGGTCGTCGCTGGCTTCGACGGCGACACGTCCCTGGTAGCTGTCGTCGCCCACGTGCACGAGCAGCGCGTCGATGTCGCCGTCCGCACGCGACAGGTCGACGAGATCCGCGCTGCGCTTTGCCGGCGACGGCGTGGCGACGGCCGCGCGCAGCGAGCCGTCCGCGCCGACCGTCACGCCGAGCGGCGCGTTGCCTTTATCGGTGCGGGCGGGCGGCAGCGGGAACCAGTGCACCGGCGTGCGTGACGGCGGCACGGCGGACGTGGCCGCTGCGGGCGCGTCGAGCGAATACGGAACCGGCTCGCCCGCGCCGTTGAAGATGCGCACGTCGCCGAGATCGTCGCGCCGGCTGGCCGCATACACGGGCTGCGGCACGGTGAGCTGGTAATACGCGGCGCTGCCGTCGAGGTCGAGCGAGAAGCGCTGCGCGACGCGCCCAGCGCCCGGCGTGCCGTCGGCCGCCGCGAACGACGCGAGCAGGCTCAGTCCGAGCAGGGCTGCGAGTCGTTTCATGGCTTGTCGTCCGGGTGGCCCGCGGCCTTCGGCGGCAGCGGCGAGAAATAGCCGATCAACAGCAGCAGCACGCCGATGCCGATGAACGACACGATGCGCTCGATGCCGGTCACGTGCGACAGGTCGAACAGGAACAGCTTGACGACCGTGAGCGCGAGCAGCGCGGCGCCGACGAACCACAGCGGGCGCAGCCCGCGGCGCGTGGCCCAGATCGTGAGCGCGAGTGCGCAGACCGTCCAGTACACGGACACCGACGCCTGTACGAGCGTCGATTCGGCCATCGCGCCGAATTCGTACGGCACGCCGGCCCAGTGATGCAGCGTGCGCAGCAGGATCGCGTTCAGCCACAGGAAGACGGTCGCACCGACCGCGCTCAGCAGTTCGACGCGATAGTTGCCGAACGACCAGCCGAGCTTGCGCGCGCGCACGAACCACGACGCGGCGAGCGCATAGACGACCGCGAGCACCAGATCGAGCGGGTTGAAGAGCGGCACGCGCGCCCAGCTGCCGCCGTCCTGCGTGAAGTTCGCGTAGAAGGTCCACACCCACATCACGACGATCAGCGGCAGCGACGCGAGCGCACACACGCGGGCGATCCCGTCGCGGCGCGTCAGCCACATGCCGGCGAACGCGAACAGGCTCCAGCCGACCATGAACACCTGCTGGATGCCGAACGACGACAGCACGGTGTCGATCTCGTAGGCCATGTGGAAGCGGTGATGCAGCGTGCGCAGCATCAGCGCGTTGAACCACAGGAACACGGTCGCGATCGCCGCATAGTCGACGACGTGCGGGTGCCATGCGATGCCGAGCGTTTTCAGGCGGCGCAGCCACGCGGCGAATGCGACGAACACGAGGCACTGCGCGATGTCGAGCGGATTGAGCAGCGGCAGCCAGAAGAGCGGCGAGGCGTCGCCGTCGCTGATCACGCTGGCGATGCTCCACAGCCACAGCAGCGCGGCGAGCGGTGCCGCGCCCCACACCTGGTAAGCGCGCGGGAATGCCGCGACGGGCCAGCGCAGGCGCGAGCCGGGGCCCGATACGAGCAGGAGCAGCGCGCCGAAACCGTACGCCCACGCGCTCCAGCTCCACGCGCCTTCGGGCACGAATGCGCGCAGGCGCCAGAAGCCTTCCAGCGACAGCAGCCCGCACAGCGTCCAGAACATCAGCGTATGCAGCGGCGCGATCACGCCTGCGGAGATGGATTGCCCGATGCCTGGCACCGCACCCTTCGCGGCATCGGCGCTTGCCGGTCCGCGCGACTGGCGCCACAGCAGCGCAAGACCCGCGCCGACGGAGACCGGCCACGCAAACGCACCGAGGCCCGACAGCGGCGCTTCGTGCGCATCGAACGCACGCAACGCGAGCAGCGCCAGCACCGGCGTCAGCGCGAGCGCGGGCCATTCGGCGAGCGGCCAGGCCAGCCGGCGGCGCGCGATGTGCGCGAGCCACGCGGTGCCGGCTGCGAACAGCGCGGTGGTGTCGACAACGAAGCGGTCGGCATGCAGGTCGACGTGACGGCTTGCGTAGACGAGGATCTCGTGCAGCCCGCCGCTCACCCACCACAGCAGCCCCCACGCCGCGGCCGCGGCGCCGATCTCGGGCATCCACGCGTGCCACGCGCGCGCTTCGTCGCGCCCGTGCAGCCACCAGCCGGTGAACAGGCCGGCGAGCGCGATCAGCAGCATCGCGATATACGGGCTGTTGAGCACGGGCAGCGCGGTTGTGTCGGCCGGCCCGAGCAGGCTCGTGAAGAACGCGCCGGCCGCGGCGACCTGCATCAGCAGACCGAAGCCGAACGGCAGCAGGCGTTTCTGGCGCACCCCGAGCCACACGACTGCCGCGCCTTCGATGGCCCAGGCGGCGCTCGTCGTCGGGCCCGAGAATGCGAGCGGCACCGCGAGCGTCGCGAAGATCACCGCGAGCGCGAGCGTCGCTTCGAACAGCAGCGCGAGGCGGTCGCGGCGCCGCGCGAGCCACGCGGCGACCGCGACGTAGAACGCCGACAGCGCGACGGCGCTCCAGGCGAGCCCGAACGGCATGCCCTTCACGAGCGACGCCTGCAGCGCGGTCGCGACGATCGGCGTGCCGAACACGAGCGTGCCGTCCACGTAGTGCCGCAGCGCGAGCTCGCGTTTCACCGCATACAGCAGCGCGATGCCGACATACATCAGGAAGAACAGGATCAGGAACGGCTCGGTGCTCGCGAACAGCGCGGGGCGGTAGGCCGTCACGCCCCACGCCGAGCCGATCGTGAACGTGAACACGAAGCCGAGCAGGTTCAGCGGGCGCCATGCCTTGAACCACGCGATCGCGAAGATGCCCGCATTCAGCAGCGCGTAGTAGCTGAACAGCGCGACATGGTTGCCCTGGCCGGTCGACAGCAGCACCGGCGCGAGAAAGCCGCCCGCGCTGCCCATGAACGCGAGCGGCAGCGCGTTCTGCCGCACCGCGAGGAACGCGCTCAGCGCGCAGACCGCGACCATCAGCGGAAACGCGGCGCCGACGGGCAGCAGCGCATACAGCTTGGTCGCGGCGAAGATCGTCAGGTACAGGATGCCGACGCCGCCGCCTTGCAGCACGAGGCCGTACGCAGCGCGGCGCGCCCGCACGCGCCAGCCGATCGCGAGCAGCGCGGCCGCGGCGAGCGCGGTGCCCGCGAGGCGGAATTCGATCGGCAGCATGTTGTTGTCGGCCGCGTACTTGAGCAGGAACGCGACGCCGAAGAACAGCACGATGATCCCGACGCGCACGACGGTGTTGCCGCCGAGCAGCCAGTCGCGCGCGGCGCTGAATGCACGATCGGCGATGCCGGGTTCGCGCGGCGCGGGCGGGGCAGGGCGGGCGGGTGCGGGCGGTGCGTTCGTCGTCGCGTTGGCGGCGGCGGGAACGGCGGCGCGCGCGGCGGCTGCGGGTGCTGCGGCAGGCGCCGGCACCGATGTGGATGCCGGCGTGCCCGCGCGCGCGGCGGCTGCGACGGCGGGCTGCGCGGGCGGTGTCGGTGGTGTTGCCGGAGCGGGGGGCGACAGCGGAGCGGACGGAGCGCCGGCCGCAGTGACCGAAGGCGTGTGCGCGGCACTGCCGATAGCGGCCTCACCGGCCTTCGCGCCGGCGAGCTGGCCGCGCAGCGAATCGAGTTCGCGCGTGAGCGTTTCGACGGTCGCTTCGAGGCGCGCGACGCGCTCGACGAGCGGCGCGGGCGTGGGTGGCGGCGTCGCGGGCATCGCGAACGCGTCGGGCGCGGCGCCGTTGTGCTTGAGTTTGTGTTGCCGCAGCGCGTGACCGATGCAGAACCCGACGGCGGCGCCGAGCAGCGTGCCGTTGGCGGCCGAGAAATCCCCGATCAATGCGGCGATGCCGCCTACAATGAAACCGATTACGGCGAATGCCCAGTTCAACGCCTTACTCCCTCTCGTATCGTTATCGTCCTTCGATCGCGGCTCGCACCGGATCGAGGCGGGTTCAGCACGGCCGGCAGGCGAACCGGCAAGTGCGCGCCGTTGGCGGACCGTCGTGCGCAAGGCGCGCGGCAACGGCGCGCTCGGCGTGTTTGCAGGCAATGTATCACAGCGGTCATGCGGGATTTTCTGGGTTGCGGGCGGGCCGCGATGCATGGCTGATCTCCGTTCACGGCGATCGCGCGGCGCGGCCTTTTTTGTACGGTCATGCTTTTTGCGGAGGGCCGACAGGCACGGCGAGACGGGCGATCGACGTGCATTGATCAGACGACATTCGCGACACCGGCTGATCGGACGCGGAATTGTCGCAAAACGACGTGCGCCCGATGCGAGTTGGCGCAAAACATCATGCGATTCGCACCGCGCTGCTGCGCACAAGTCCCGCGTGTGATGCCCGCCGTTGTTGGGTGTGCGCGTATTGCGCCGCCGCAATCGGGTGTCGCCGCGTGCCGCGGCCCACCGGGCGGGGCTGGAGGCCGTGTCGTATTTGCGCAAGCGTTTGTCGTAATTCGTCGGCAGGTCGGGGTTTTTTCTGGCAACTATGTAGTCACGCCGAGATGACACGCGTGAGTCCCCGCTACACGAGGAGAAGGTTTCAATGGATGCCCCCAAGGTCGTAGTCGAAGGTCTGTGCAAGGTATTTGGAAGTAACCCGCAGCAGGCGCTCGACATGCTCGCCGCCGGTGCGACGAAGGATGACGTGCTCAAGCGCACCGGCCAGGTCGTCGGCGTGCACAACGTCTCCTTCGATGTGCAGGAAGGCGAAATTTTCGTGCTGATGGGCCTGTCCGGCTCCGGCAAATCCACGCTGATCCGCCTCGTGAACCGGCTCGTCGACCCGAGCGCGGGCAAAGTGATGATCGACGGGCTCGACGTCGCGTCGGCGCGCCGCTCGGCGCTCACCGCGCTGCGCCGCAAGGACATGAGCATGGTGTTCCAGTCGTTCGCGCTGATGCCGCATCGCACCGTGGTGTCGAATGCCGCGTTCGGCCTCGAGGTCGGGGGCGTCGGGAAGAAGGAACGCGAACGGCGCGCGATGGAGGTGCTCGAGCAGGTCGGCCTCGCGCCGTTCTCGCAGAAGCTGCCGTCGGAGCTGTCGGGCGGCATGCAGCAGCGGGTCGGTCTCGCCCGCGCGCTGGCCGTGAACCCGTCGCTGATGATCATGGACGAGGCGTTCTCCGCACTCGATCCGCTGAAGCGCAGGGAAATGCAGGACGTGCTGCTGCAGCTCCAGAAGGAGCAGCGCCGCACGATCATGTTCGTGTCGCACGATCTCGAGGAAGCGCTGCGCATCGGCAACCGCATCGCGATCATGGAAGGCGGCCGGCTCGTGCAGGTCGGTACGCCGCAGGACATCATCGCGAACCCGGCCGACGACTACGTGCGCGCGTTCTTCGACGGCATCGACACGAGCCGCTACCTCACCGCCGGCGACCTGATGCAGACGGGTGCCGTGCCGCTCATGTCGAAGTGCGATGCCGCGAACGTCGCGGCGACGCTGAACGGCAGCGCCGAATACGCGTTCGTGCTCGACGCCCAACGCAAGATCCGCGGTTTCGTCACGCGCGATGCGATCGGTCAGGACACGCCGTCCGTGCGGCCGATCGAAAGCATCCGGCGCGACGCGTCGCTCGAACATGTCGTCGCGCGCGTGGTCGCGAGCCCGAATGCACTGCCCGTCGTCGACGACGACGGCTGCTACTGCGGCTCGGTCGATCGTGCGCTCATCCTGAAGGCCATCACGCGTTCGCGAGGCTCCCATGTCTGAAATGATTCCGCTCGGTACCTGGGTCGACCAGTCCGTCCATTACCTGCTCGACCACGACGCGAAGACCTTCGACGCGATCGGCCAGGCGATCGAAGGTCTCGCGGCATTCGTCGAGCACGGCCTGCAGGCGATCCCGATGTGGCTGATGATGGCGATCTTCATCGGCGTCGGGCTGTGGCGGGTGGGCTGGCGTTTCGCGCTGTTCACCACCGCGTCGCTGCTGTTGATCTTCGCGACGGGCTTCTGGGATCAGACGGTCATCACGCTCGGCCTCACGCTGTCGTCGACGATCATCAGCCTCGTGCTCGGCATCCCGCTCGGCATCTGGGCTGCAAAGAGCAAGTGGGTCGCCGCGACCGTGCGCCCGATCCTCGACCTGATGCAGACGATGCCGGCCTTCGTCTACCTGATTCCGGCCGCGATGCTGTTCGGTCTCGGCCGCGTGCCGGGGATCCTGTCGACGGTGATCTTCGCGATGCCGCCTGCCGTGCGCCTGACGAGCCTCGGTATCCGCCACGTGAACCGCGAGATCGTCGAAGCCGGCCAGGCTTTCGGCTGCACGCCGTGGCAACTGCTGTACAAGGTGCAGTTCCCGAACGCGCTGCCGTCGATCATGCAGGGCGTGAACCAGACGATCATGATGGCGCTGTCGATGGTGATCATCGCGTCGATGGTCGGCGCGGGCGGTCTCGGCAACGACGTGCTCGCGAGTATCCAGCGTCTCGACATCGGCCTCGGTTTCGAAAGCGGTCTGTCGGTCGTGCTGCTCGCGATCATTCTCGACCGCATCACCGAAAGCTTCGGCCGTGCGCCGGGCACCGTGAAGGCACCGCTGTTCTCGGGCCTCAAGCAGCTCTTTCGTGTGAAGGCCGCACCCGCACAAGCCTGACCGAATGGCGGCCGGCCGCTCTTCCGGCGGCCTTCCCCGAATCGATAACGGTTTCCGCGGCTTCGGCTGCGGAGCTGGCCCCCTGCAACCTCCTCGCCAGGAGACCGATGTGACGTCCGCCGTCGCTGTTGCGCCCGCCGCCTGCGTTTCACCGGTTTCGTCTCTCGCCCATTTCGGCTTCCTGACGCTGCCGAACTTCTCGATGATCGCGTTTTCGAGCGCCGTCGAAGTGCTTCGGATGGCGAACTATGTCGGTCGTGCCGACCATTACAAGTGGTCGATCTACTCGCTCGACGGCGCGCCGGCGCATGCCAGCAACGGCATCGCGGTGCGGCCCACGCAGGCGCTCGACTACGAGAACCTGCCCGACGTGATGATCGTGTGCGGCGGCATCCGCATCCGCGATGTGGTCGACGAGGGCGCGCGCGATACGCTCGCGGCGCTCGCCGAACGCGGGCTGCCGCTCGGCGGCATTTGCACGGGCGCGTACGCGCTGATGTCGAGCGGGCTGCTCGACGGCTATCGCTGCACCGTGCACTGGGAGAACCTGTCCGCGCTGCATTCCGAGTTTCCGCAGGTCGGTTTCGCCGACGAGCTGTTCGTCGTCGACCGCGACCGGCTGACCTGCACGGGCGGCACCGCGCCGCTCGACCTGATGCTGAATCTCGTCGGCATGCGGTTCGGCCAGCAGCTTGCCGCGCAGGTGTCGGAGCAGTTCATCCTGGAGCGGATCCGCAGTTCGACCGATACGCAGCCGATTCCCGTCGATGCGCGCGTCGGCTTCTCGCGCGCCGAACTGATCGAGGTCGTGCGGCTGATGGAGGCGAACATCGAGGAGCCGCTGTCGCTGGAGGAACTCGCGCGGCTCGTGCGGTTGTCGCAGCGGCACTTGCAGCGGATGTTCAAGGTGTACCTGAACGTGTCGCCGACCCACTATTACCTGACGATGCGCCTGAAACGCGCGCGCGACCTGCTGCGCACGACCGATGCGACGATCGCGCGCGTGACGACGGTCTGCGGGTTTCATTCGCCGTGTCATTTCAGCAAGGCGTACCGCGCGCAGTTCGGCCATGCGCCGAGCTACGAGCGCAGGTTGCCGGGGCGTTGACCTTCAAGAATCATCCAGTCCGCGACGTCGCCGGGATCGCGGCGCGCGGTTTCAATAAGAGATCCCGCATTCATGCAAACGACATCACTTTGAGGAGAAGAAAGATGAAGCGCCTATTGATCGCAGCGGTGTGCGGAATCGGGATAACCGCGCCGATGTCGGCCGTTTATGCGGCCGATCCGCCTGTATGCAAGAACGTGCGCTTCGCGGATGTCGGCTGGTCCGACATCGCGGCGACCACGGGCCTTGCATCGACGATGCTGCAGGGGCTCGGCTACAGCCCGACGAAGACGATCGCATCGGTGCCGATCACGTTCGCGGGGATCAAGAGCAAGCAGATCGACGTGTTCCTCGGCTACTGGTCGCCGACGATGGATCCGATCATCCAGCCGTTCACGAAGGCCGGCACGATCAAGGTGCTCTCGACGCCCAACCTGACCGGCGCGAAATACACGCTCGCGGTGCCCGACTACGTGTACCAGGGCGGCCTGAAGTCGTTCGCGGACATCCAGAAGTTCGCCGACAAGCTGAACGGCAAGATCTACGGGATCGAACCGGGTAACGACGGCAACCTGCTGATCAAGAAGATGATCGACGGCAACAAGTTCGGCCTCGGCAAGTTCAAGATGGTCGAGTCGAGCGAGGCCGGGATGCTGGTCGAGGTGAACCGAGCGATCCGCGACAAGCAGTGGATCGTGTTCCTGGGCTGGGAACCGCATCCGATGAACGTGCAGATGAAGATCGATTACCTGACCGGCGGCGACGACGTGTTCGGCCCGAACTACGGCGAAGCGAAGGTGTTGACGGCGACGCCGCCCGACTACGCGCAGCGCTGCCCGAACGTCGCGAAGTTCGTGTCGAACCTGCAGTTCACGACGACGATCGAGAACCACGTGATGATGCCGATCATGAACAAGGAAGAGCCGAACAAGGCGGCGGCCGAGTGGCTGAAGGCGAACCCGCAGGCGCTCGACAAATGGCTCGCGGGCGTGACGACGTTCGACGGGAAGCCGGGGCTGCCGGCGGTGAAGGCGTATCTCGGCGTGCATTGAGCGTCGACGTGACCGGCGCGCCCGCTGAAGGCGGCGCGCCGGCGTGATGAAACGCGGCTCTCCCGCATCGAGCGGGCGGGCCGCGTTGCTTTCGGGCCTCGAGTCGATCGGCGAAGCGCCGGGCCGCGAACGAGCGTCACGACCCCTTCGTCGCCGCCGGCACGTCGAACATGCGATCGAACGCCCACTGGAACGCGAACGCGTAGCAGAAGAAGAACGCGAACAGCCCGATATCGACGACGAACGCGTCGAACCACGAGATGTCGAGCCACCACGACACGACGGGCACGAGCATGAAGATCAGCCCGCCTTCGAATCCGGTGGCGTGCAGGATCCGTCGCCCGAGCGTACGCGCCGGCTGCAGGCGCGACGCTTCCCAGCGCTCGAACAGCGCGTTGAAGATCATGTTCCACAGCAGCGCGATCGCCGACATCGTCGCCGACAGCGCGCCTGAATAGACGAGCCCCTGCTTGAAGATCGCCGCGATCGCGGGCGAGATGCAGGAGATGGCGATCGCTTCGTAGAGCACCGCCTGCGTGATCCTGCGCGGTAGGCCTTGCACGTTGTTTCTCCGGATTGACGGCAACCGCCGCGGCACCGTGCCGCGACGTTCCGCAAGGCTATCCGCGTTGCGTGCCCGCTTCAATTCACCTAATCTCACCCCGATTGAATCGAATTCAACCCGGCCGCATCCGGCCCGCGAGGCCCCGTGTTCTCGAAAATTCCCCTGACCGCATTGCGTGTATTCGAGTCGTCGGCGCGGCTCGGCACGTTCAAGGCCGCCGCGGACGAACTGTCGGTGACGCCGGCCGCCGTGTCGCACCAGATCAAGTCGCTCGAAAGCCGGCTCGGCGTGCTGCTGTTCGAACGCGGCGCGAGCGGCGTGCGGCTTACGGAGGAGGGCGAGCGGCTGTTTCGAACGAGCCACGATGCGTTGCTTGCGCTGAGTCGCGGGCTCGATGCGGTGCGGCCCGAAGCGGCCGACGAGCGCACGCTCGTGCTGACCACTACGCCCGCGTTCGCCGCGATGTGGCTGATTCCGCGCCTCGGCCGGTTCCGACAGGTCGATCCGCAATTGAACATCAAGGTGGAAACCGGCAACGCGCTCGCCGATCTCGAACGCGACGCGCGAATCGATCTCGCGATTCGCGCGACGTCGCGCACGTTCCCGGCGCTGCACGAGATTGCGTTGATCGACGAGTTTTTCGGCGCGTATGCGGCTGCCGGATTCGATGCGCATCGTTCGGATGAGCGGCTCGATTTGATCGAGACGGTGTGGGATACGCCGCTGCCGGTGTCGATCGACTGGGCGTCGTGGTGTCGCGCGGCGGGTCGTGACGCGTGGCTAGAACGCGCGGTGTTCCGGCATTACGACGACGAGCATTACGCGTTGCAGGCCGTGTTGCACGGGCAGGGCGTCGGGCTGCTCAGCTCCGTGCTGGCGGCCGAGCATGTCGAGCGCGGCGCGCTGACGCCGATCGAACCGTCGGTGCAGCTCGACGGTGCGCGCTTCGTCGCGCTGTGCCGCCCCGGGCGCGAGCGCGAGCCGCAGGTCAGGCGGTTTCTCGACTGGCTCGAAACGGAGATCGCGCAGACGCGCGCGGCGGTGGCGGGGATGGCCAGACTGTGAAAGCAGGACTCAATGCGTGGGTGGAACAAAGCGCCACGTTACATCCTGCGCGTTGATCTTTGGAAACGGCATGTTATGAGCAAACGTCTGCTTGCCTACGGGCAACTCCAGGCATTCCCATGTGCCGGGCCACGGACAGAGTTCGCCGGAACGCTTTTTCCAGCCGGGTTCGTCCAGCCTGGACTGGAGATCGGCTTTGGATTGCAACTGCTGGAACCGACGTTCTTCCTCGTCTTCGGGAATATGACTGCTATGTGAGCGGGAAGTGAGAAGGATTTCACCCGTCTCTCCGTTACGATGGATAGAGACGTAAAAGCGCTTTCCTTCCAGCAGCGTGTAGAAGGTGTAGTAGTCGACCGGTACCTTGGGCTTGTCGTCCCCAAAGTCCATGAATCCACTGGTGAGATAGACGATCTGCGGCCTGGGATCGAAGCCGGAATCCAAGCCAAGTTCGTCGACCGAGGAGGGAACCTTCGGAGGAAAGTCTGCCGGAAAAATTTCACCTTTGAGGGCACGGACTATTCTCATTTGAAGGATTTCAACTTGCTCATCGGTAAATGGAGGTGGGGATATCCGAAGCATTAAGGTGTCGTTATACCGCGCCCCCGCCGGGTAGTAGACCTTGTCTTCATCTTTTAGAGGGATTCGCTGATACATGCCATTGGCAAACCACTGGGTGGCGTCAAATGGAGGATCATCTTCCAATACTCGCATCATGATTTTTTCGTTCATGGATTTCCCGCTGATCACCGTCCAGCTCGTAAAAATAATTGCCAGTACCATCATTACGATTAGTGCCGCGATTCTTTTGTTCATGCGCGCGCTCTTGGTCTGAAGGTATGAAGTCCCATGGGCAGTCCCTCTGGCGTACTGCCCGACTTGACAGGATTCACGGCGCCCAACGGGTCCAGAGGTAGACCAATGGCCACGTCTTTTTCATGTTGACGTCGCGCTTCCATATGCTTCGCCAACTGGAATTCCCGGTCGGTGTAAGGTCTAACGGGTGCCTTGGGCGGCGGTTCCCCTGGAATTTCCTTCGTCGGCCCCTTTCCCAATGCCAATGTTCGTCTCCGATAAGCGGCCATCTGACGATCGTAGGTATCGACATCCCGGTCATATTCGACAATCTTCGGTATCGTCTTCTTTGCCGCGATGAGTTCCTCCCGGGTCCCATAGGTTTCGTCATAGTTGGACCTTCGAGGAAA
>JAJJMA010252354.1:0-14033 GCA_023529015.1 Papaver nudicaule
AAAAAAATCGTCAAGGTTTTGAAGGTTTCCTTGACGATTTTTTTGGTTACGGTTTTCGCAACGCTTATAAACGTTGCTAAATCTGTTAGTCACGGTCTAATTTTTTTGCAACGTTTATAAGCGTTGCGAAAACCGTGACAAAAAAATCGTCAAGGAAACCTTCAAAACCTTGACGATTTTTTTGGTTTTTTTCTTGATTTTCCTTTGTCTAAACCATGAAATCTCTGGGAAAAAAACATGAAAAATCGTCAAGGTCGATGATATAACCATGACGATTTTTCTACAGTCAAGAACAATCGTCATGATTTTAAGACAAAACCTTGACGATTTTGTCTCTGTAACTTGAAAAAATTGAGTATTTTTCATATAAATCATAGTGTTTTAGTGAACTAAGCTCCTCATGGAGCATCATTCAATTATAGTGATTATTTGTCATGTTTAAAACAAACCCTTGACGATTCTAGGTTAATTTGAAGTATATGTTTCATCGATTCAATGAAGTTTTTTGTTTTTTTTAAATCTTAGATAGATTGGATATGTAGTAGTGATTAAATAGTTAGTAGGGATGAAGAACTATGGATTATGAATGTTTGTTTTGAATGTGAAGGATGATAGTGATTATTGATGGCCGAAACTTGATGAAGATCATCATGATTTTTGATAATGGAGATAGTCTTGATGAAGATGATGGTGATGAATTAATCATATCATTAATTTTTACTAATCAAATAGAGTTAACACCTAATAATATATCATTAATCTCTACTAATCAAGGGTTGTTTTGTATTTAAAAAAATATATTTCATATGGGATGACCTTTTTACTTCATTATAACCCTATTTTGTTTAAGTGCTTGCCCTCATTAAAAAAGTGCTCGCCCTCAAAATAGCTAGGTATTTTAGTGTCCATTCATTGATTATTGCTGAGTAAGGCTGAGTGATTTGGGGTAATTAAACTAATAGAATGTATAGTAGGGAATAAAATCTGGCTTAATATTTGTTGTTGATGTATAGTTTATGAAAAAATTTGTACTCAAGTGTCAACTCATTAATTCCATTTACACTGGTATATATACTTGCTATCTTAGCTCAAATGGAAGATCACATGGTTTTAGCCATGTAGATGTAGGTTCGACTCCCACGGATGGTGTTGTTAAACTTATAATTTAGAATGTTTTTGACATAAATTCCATAAATGATTATATTAAGTATGGAATTATGTTAGGATGTCAAGCATTACCAAGTTTTGGACATAAAAATCACAGAAATTTTTTAAAGTTCACATGCGCCAAAGGCACGCAAACGGTTGAGCCCAAACCTTCAGACTGGATGATGCCCCCGAGTCCAAATGGTTGAGCCCAAGCCTTTGGACTGGATGATACCAGTGAATCCAATCAATTTGGAGTCCCACATCTTTGCGGCATTCTTGACAAGAAAATCTTTATGGATTCGAGACGTAGATATGACATAAAAAAGATTTTGGTAACGTAGTCAATCGGATTATTTTGACTATGGGACATGTCCCTGATTTTATTTTGTTAATAACCCGTTACAGTCTTATATTGTTGTCGGCAGGCAAGAGCGACGACAACCAAGTTGTTATTAAAATATAAAGAAGGCTCCATAGTGGCGACAACCAAGTTACATTGATATTATTATTCTTGAATTTACCGGCAACATTATGAACATTGTATGAAGATACAATTTTCAGCCATGAGATTGTATGAACATTGTTACGTCTTTTTGGGAACCGTCCCTTTGTTTTTCAGTATTTCTCAGTATAATGGTAGTTTTTAGTTGGTGTCATCAGTATAATGGTGTGACGAAGGCGTGTAATCGTTGCTTCAGTTATATGTTGCATTTGCTAATTAACTCTGTTATTCATATTTTAAGATATCATTCTATTGTTTTTTTAGAGTAGGTTAGCTTCGTTTCAATTAAGACATGTTCCATTGAATCTAAACGATCGGGGCGGGGCAGAGCCCCGCTACTCCCAATCAACAATTAAGATGTTACCAGGTGTGTTCTCTCATATTAATCCACATAAGAAATTATGCAGGAAATCGTTATTCAAAAATCATATTCAGTTGCATATCAAGACAGACTGGGTGCATTGATTTCAGATTACTAAATTAACGAGAGACTATCTTTTTATATCGAAAAAATAAGGTTATATTAAAAAGAATTACAAATGTTTTAATACATCTGGGTGACAAGTTAACAAAGTCGGATAAGAAAATTTGAATTATGGTGTGGCGAAACCACACCACACCACAACAAATTAACAATTGTCTTTTGGATATAGTAATTGTTGCTTTGTTGTATTTTGCAGTTGGTAATTATTTCAATTATTCGTGTTTTAGATAGCGTTTTTTTTTTTTTAAAGTAGAATTTTGTTCCAATTGAGACATGTTCCATTGAATCTAAACAACCTGGATGGGGCGAAACTGCTCCATTCTTAATCAGTAGCTACAAACCTAAATAAATGTATATAGATTCAATGTCTCTTCAATCATACTATGTCATGTTTTTTTGATACAATAACTGAAGAGGTCAGTGAGACCGAAGATAACACAAAGTGATAAAGCCTCAACAATGAAGTGGATGAAGAAAGCAATACAAGTTAAAGTTTTTTGGTTATTTCGGTTATTTAATTATGCTTTGCATATTAGGTTATCTTTGGATTTTTTTTGTACCGATTTATTTTTTGCTCAGTGAGCATTTCTTTTGTCATTTAAACTTAGTATTTAATGTTTATTAGTAGGTTATTTATTTTAAAAAATGATTATCTAATGGTATATACACTCATAGACTAACTGTTTTAAAACCTTAGTAAATATGCAACATCATTGTCGACGGTAGATGACTAATCAAAACACTAAGAACAAACTAAGTACTGTAATTGTAATCCAAATTTAATGGTAACATATTTTTTTTTATATATCTTTGATAATAAATAGAGATTATTAATAGCAGTCTATATTTTTCTCTTTGATTGAATTACTTTCACTCTGATTAAAAACGGGCCCGCCACACCATAACAGGAACAATCACCCTACCTGGTGCGTAGCAAGGGTTGCCGACTAGTCGATGCTAGAAGGTGCACTAAAATGAAAAAAGTACTGTAATATTATAACGTATAGTCATAAAAGCATGTGCAACATTTCAAGCAAAAAGCATACAATCAAGGATCTTACTAAATTATCAAACTACAACAGCTAGCTAGCCACAGTACAAGGACATCGAAAGAAGTCACATTTCAAGTCTCCATGCCAAGTCGCCAGAATGGGGAGAATTTATAAAAAACTTCTCTTGCTATTTAAAAGTTTTTGAATATTCATGCAATAGCGTTCAAAAAATGAGTCATACATTAGGTTACGATACCCTTATATACAAGTTACGAAGTCATGGGAGTTTTACTTGCAATATGTTAGGTCTTACAAAATCGATTGAATCGCTTCCTCCCACCTCGAGGGGCGTGAATATCGAAAGATTCTTAAAGTTACATCCCGAATTAGGAGAAACAATGCAATAATAAAGTTTTAGGCACGTATCAAGTAAATGTGATCGAACCATCTATTCCCACCTTGAGGGGATGGAGCATCGAATGATTATGTTTGAGATCGAACTATTTCTTCCCACCTCGAAGGAATGGGGGCATCGAGAATGCTTAATACAACATCGAGTAATATTTAATGACAACGAAGCTAGAATTCTTGAGTCACAGGTTAGCATTTTTAGAATGCCTCGGATCTATTAAGTTTCCTCTCGCTTCAACATAGCACGTAGGAAGTCATCACATTACGTATTAAACATACTTGTCACATTATGTCACATTCGAATCTCCTTAGCTTTATGCAATCTTCAATTTCACACACTATGTTATAAATGAATTATGCTTATCACAAACAGCTCGATCTGTTACATCTCGGTACAACCTCCAGATCCTCCTCGATGAGGTGAAGTCCTACCTGATTAGGTGCATCTCCAAAGGCCTCGATGCCATATAAACGAACGGGCCATGATGCCATATCTCCCCTAGTGCCTTTACGCAATGAAATTAAAGGCCTTGACGCCAAGGCCCTAATGCAAATTATTAAAAAGTCCTCTAGCAGTAGGCACATAGCAGATGTACATGTAGTCGTAAGGGCCCTACGAGATACATGGCACAGTCCTCTACCCACAAGATACCCCGTTAGCGGTGGGTACTTTGCATCGAAGCTACATAAGCTAGAGGCATTTGGACCCACTACCATACGAAAATAAGGACCTCTCTTTTGAGGCGTCGAGGGGATGATAATGGGATTAACATATGCCTTTAGGGTGGATGGAACCCCGAGGCAGCTAATTAGCTCACATTCATGGGAATGGTAAGCGAGTTACGCAGCCTAGGGAACTCCTCCTAAAAATCAAATATAGCCTCGAGGAGAGGCAAGCGAGAACAGAAGAGTCGAACTCCAGGCCGCGATTGGAGAACAGTACTATGTCTAAGCTCAAGTCTTGACCGGCACACCCCATCGTGCTACTTTATTATCGAGACCCAGAATAGCAGCTACCCACCATAAGAATCCTACTTTACTTAGGCTAAACGGGTTTTCAGGACACCACCATGTCCTATCAGAAGATATTTAATATCTTCGATACCCACCTAACGTACTGGGGAAAAACGGGTACCTATGGTCTCGATAGCCATGTCTTGCTTGAAAACCAGGCAAGTAGCTCAAAGCCTTTGGGAAGGGTGATCCGTAAGCCCAGACTAGCTTGGTTTACTGCCTCCCACATCGAAGTAAGCCCCGGAGTTGCACTCAAAGTAACCTTAGGAGCTTAGAATTTGCAAGGTAAACTTCGTGCCTGATCACGAGTTTCCAAAAACAATACATCGAAGAACAATGCGTGCCTGATCACGTCATACTACAAAAACTATGCATCGAAGAAAAGCATGACTCGATCATGAAAAGAAAAACTTCATCGAATAATGAATCAAAAATATACATCAAATATACATTTAACTTCATCGAAGAACGACTTGAAAATATACTTTTCACTTTATCGAAGAACCAATTGACAATACTCTTAAACTTCATTACAGGATGTATCGAAATATACTTCAGGATGGCTCGAATTGCAAAAAGGATCGAAATGCGCAAAGATTGGAGCACATGATGCAAGACAGGGGCACAAGCAAATCAGAAAAGATATTACTTCGAAGTACTCATTGAAGCACCAAGCAGGAGCATGAACCAAAGGTTTCTTCGATAAAATCTAGTGATATGAGTTTCGAGGTTGACTTTGCTTTCAAGACGCTCGAGGAAGGTTGTACATACAAGAACTTCGCTAAGGACCCACTCGTAGACCACAATGTCAATAATACAAGGAGCAAGGGATCTTAATTTGGAGATGGCCAAGTGATAGCATTCTTCGTTCACCAAGGAGCATGGCATCCTTCGTTTCATAATGATATTCGAGAGTCACAAAACCAATACACTGGAGCAGTAACTGGAGTAAAACAAAGAATGCAGGGGCAAAACCATGGGATGACAACCTCTTCGTACAACAAATTAGCTTCGTGGATAGTACACTTCGGGAGAACATTCCTTTTGCTTACAAAAGTTTAGTTCCTTCACTTTCGAAAGCAAAAGGGGGGCAACCATACAAGGGAATCTCACTTTGAAATTTTTTAAACTTATTTCTACAACAACAATCAAGCAACAACAATGACACCAAACAATTCGCGCAAGAGTAGGAGCAAGTACGCATACTCGAAAAGAAATTTGTACTCTTC
The DNA here is from genome assembly GCA_023529015.1 of Papaver nudicaule. Taxonomy (NCBI): domain Eukaryota; kingdom Viridiplantae; phylum Streptophyta; class Magnoliopsida; order Ranunculales; family Papaveraceae; genus Papaver; species Papaver nudicaule. Next base: position 5,782 of record JAJJMA010252354.1, read on the forward strand.
CGCTCAGTCCCTTCGACAACAAGGGAAAGCCAAGAATTCATCTCGCTCCAAAGATAGTCTCGAAGGAAGAGAAAATCACAGCAAAAGAAATACCTCGACAACACCTCGATTACCACCCTTCAAACCAGCCACAACATGAAGCAATCACCCATCTACATCGAAGTACGCCAAGGAAGGTTACTTCCATGTTCAAAGGATCCCCGAAGTAACCATTCCTCGTCGATGAAGCCCAGTGTACAAGTGCATCGAAGATCTAGATCGATGGAATCCAACAAAACACCAAAGTCAATCCATGGCATCTATCTCCTTCGAGAAAACAATAACAATCAACTTGATCAAGTATACTTCCTCGACAACTCAACATGACGTAAAGGTTACAACTTTGAAACTACTGAAGCAAGTCAAAGTATCAAAGCTAAGAAGATGGAAGGATACAACTCAAGTCAATTCACCCCGGGAATTTTGCAAGTCCACGTGTCTCGCACCATCAATTATGACAAGAAAGAATTTGTTGATGGATTAATCTTCGAAGCATCCATTAGCAAAGGAGCAAACTGTAGGGGCATAATTCCGTCGAGCCACGTGTCATCATCTTAAAAGAGAAGCAAGATAATGCATCATGAGCGCGGAGAGAGTAGAAGACCAATCATACGAACCATTAAACCGCCAGTCGAAGGTACTGATGCGTTGTCAAACAGCACAAATATATTTCAGTTCTTAACCTTCACAATAAATTATATAGAATAGTGGCAAGAACAGATTCGATCCACAGAGAGATATTGGTTGTGATTTATTATTGATTTCTAAAGTAACCAGGGGGATGTTTTTGTGCAATAAAAATAAATTAAAACTAAAGCAAATAATTGTTGAAAATAATCAAGAGATGAGAATATTGGTTAAGGGTTCATCTTCAATCACATAAGATGCACTATGAATAGTATTTGGAGTTTCTATTTAATCTTTCATCATCAAAAACCCTAGAATACATCATCGCGAAAATATCCTGTAATTTCCTAAAATCATCACACACCATAACGATCAATGTAGGAATTCTACGTAAAGAATAACTCAACACATCGAGTAATCGAGTTCAATTCTCTAAGAACATTAATATCTATGAAATAGGCTAATCAATGCAATGAACTACCAGGAGCAGTTCATTCAACAAAGGTCATATTCTACATACAATTTCTAAAAGCTATCACCGCAATCAGAATTATATTGTACTACTTGTGAATAGGTTCATTGACGATTTCGTATCTCAAAACCTAATTCTAGTAATAGATATGAACATGAACTAATTTAATTTGCAACTTAAATCAATTAATATCAAATCATAATGCAATACGTCAATCATGCATTTATTAAGCACAGTAAAATATGAACGATGATGAAAAGAATAATTATAGCTCCAAAATCAATCAAGTAGAATGTTTTTGATATCCGACTACATCCTTAACCAATAAAAAGAAGTTTAGCTACTCATAGCTTTATTGAACATAAAAGAAAATATAATAAAAATAATTAAAAAGCATGAAAAACTAGGGGTGGGACTTGGGTTGGGTCAACCCACCCAACCCGTGCCCAACCCGAACATTGGGCGGGTTGGGTTAGGTATTTCAAAATTTTGGGCAACTATGGGCATATATTTTACCAACCCGAACTAACTTGGGCAAGCACGGGTTCACATATCTCTAACCCAAGCAACCCGAAGAACCCACGGAACTATAAAATAATTTATATAATTATTTTTATTAGTGGTATTATTATTATTTTTAGTATAATTTTTCATATAATTTTTTAATCTAAGAAAGAAAATTTATATTATATTATTGCATTAATAAGAATCTCAATTGTAGTATAAATGAAGTAACTAAATCTACTTGTTACCTAGATTTATCATAAAATATTGTTTTAAAATAAATTGTAATAACATTTGTGCGTGTATATACATAACCTACCTTTGCACATTTTAGAGATTATTTTTATTGGAATTAATGTCACAATTATTAATGAAAATCTTTTGATGCCGTCATTTATATTGTTCATTTTATTACGGTTTTTAGTTTCAAACACGAATCATGGGCCAACCCGAGGAACCCGATACAAGTTGGGCGGGTTGTGGACACACCTCCATGGGTTCCACGGGTTCCATGGGCAACCTGGGCAAATAATTTTTAGTACGGGCATGGCTTGGGCAAGCCCTCCAACCCGCCCAACCAACCCAAGTCCCACCCCTATGAAAAACCTTAGTTGCAAAGCTCCCAACTTGCTCCAAGGAACTCTGCCCCTTTCCTTCTTGCGTCGACCCCTTGCTTCTGTGCGTGAACAGAACTTCTCTGAATGCCTCTTTTCACCAAACAGTATGCCCCTTTTATACCTTCTTCACGTCAAAACCCTTACCAAAACCGACTGAACCTTTTAATCTAAGCCCAAAACATTCACCCAACACCTTACTGGGCCAACCAACACAACAAAAAACTAAGCCCAGTAGCTTCATTAGCCTGTCAGTTCCGTGAAACTGACAGCGCCCTCACCTTTCGTCTTTGCCAGTCGCACTCCTGCCTTAGCCTGTCAGTTACAGGGAACTGACAACTCCCTTCACATCACATGTGCGAGACGCACATGATCCATCTTCTTCATCTCTTCATCGGCAAAACAGAAACCCGACAGAAATTCTTCACGTCTGATTCCCACAGGCGACTTCACCATACCTTCTCACTCAAATTCCATTCGAACCCAAGACGTAAATCCACTTCCTCTATCTCCACAGACACCAACAATCGCCACCATTGACCATCTTCAACTTCTTCCCCATTAATGTCAGATACCAATTTCCTATTCCTCCTGTGAAGTTGCTATGTGTTAAATGTTATGGTCTGAAACCAAAACACAAGAACTCAGACCAAACTAAGCTAGGTAACCGGATAAAACCCTTTGAGTTGGGGGTTAGCCACCAGAAGTTGAGAGAGTTTTGAGAGAAGAAGAAGTTGAAGAAAAGATTGTATTGATATTCGATACTAAAACAAACTTAGGGCCAGGCTATTTATAGCTTCCAAGCCTTGGTAAACAAGAAAATAATTGAGTTTAATAACTACCTAAACTAGGAAACGTAGTAGAGTTAAACTAGGAAACAGAGTATATAGCTAAACTAGGAATATGGTGTTGGTGTCACAACATCCCACCCTCCTTAAAAACTGACTTGTCCTCAAGTCTGGAACTCTGGAAATCGAGCAATGAAATCATCAGCATCTTCCCAAGTAGCTTCCTCCTTTGGATGATCTTTCCACTGTACTAACCATTGAGTTCCAGCACAATTGCCTTTCTTGTACATTCGACGTTGTAAGACTGCTGCTGGTTCCCACTTGTCATAATCTATAGTATCTGGCAAAACTGCATCAACTGTTGCAGTAGTTCCCAATTTCAACTTCAATTGAGAAACATGAAAAAAAGGATGAATACGACTGGTAACAGGAAGCTCCAATTTATACGCTACAGCTCCAATTCTTTCCAGGATCCGAAAAGGACCATAAAACTTAGGAGAAAGCTTAGAAAAAGATTGACTGGCAGCTGTAGTCTGTCGATATGGTTGTAATCGAAGATAAACCCAATCATCTACTTGAAAACTACGTTCAGTACGATTAGAATCCGCATACATCTTCATGCGGGCTTGTGCTGCTTGCGAGTGAGACTTCAAAATTTTAAGAGTATGATCTCTTGCTTGCAGATTTTGATCAACATCATTCACTGGAGTTGAACCTGGTAGATAAGACAGAATTGTGGGAGGAGGCCTACTATATACAGCTTGATATGGTGTCATCTGGATGGCTGTATGAAAGCTTGTGTTATACCACCATTCAGCCCATGGTAACCATTTAAGCCAATCCTTTGGCTTCACACCAGCAAAACACCTCAAATAACACTCTAAAGTGCGGTTGGTGACTTCAGTTTGACCATCTGTTTGTGGATGATACGCTGTACTGCGACATAATTGAGTCCCTTGTAAGGAAAAATACGCAGTCCAAAAATTACTCATGAAAATCGCATCTCTATCACTGACAATACTCTTTGGCATGCCATGAAGGCGAACAATCTCACGCACAAAAACTTCAGCAACTGTGCTAGCAGAATATGGATGAGATAACGCAATAAAATGTGCATACTTTGACAGACGATCAATAACAACCAAAATTGAATTCTTCCGTTCAGATAATGGAAATCCGTCCACAAAATCCATGGAAATATCTAGCCATACATCAGCAGGGATGGGTAAGGGGTTTAAAAGACCAGGAGGAGCTATTGATTCAGACTTGTTGCGTTGACAAACGTCACAATGATCAATGAACTCCTTAAGTGAGCTCTTCATCCCTTTCCAGTAAAAATTCTGGTGTAAACGTTTAAGAGTTCTCAAGTAGACAGAGTGACCACCCAAAGGAGATGTATGAAACTCTTCCAGTAACTTAGAACACCAAGAAGAATTGGAAACTACCACAATACGCTGTTTATAACGTAGAATTCCATCTGCATAAGTAAAGTGACGTTTAAAAGCAGGGTTATCACGTAACTGAGTGATGAGGTTCCCATACTCTTCATCATCGTGACACTCTTGAACAATTTCATTGACACCAGAGAAGATAGGAGCAGAAATCAAAGTGAGTTGAGGCCCTGAAATACGAGAGAGAGCATCAGCTGCTACATTCTCTTTTCCATGTCGAAATACTATCTCGTAATCATATCCCAGCAACTTGGATAACCACTTTTGTTGCTCCATAGAAGATAACTTTTGATCAAGGAAATATTTTAGACTTCTATGATCTGTATATATCTTAAAGTGCCTTCCCATTAAATATGGACGCCATTTTTGAACTGCAGAGACAACTGCCATCATCTCCTTATCATAAACAGACATATTCAAATTCTTACCCGAAATAGGTTTACTGAAATAAGCAATGGGCTTTCCAGATTGCATCAGTACAGCTCCCAAACCTCCACCAGAAGCATCACATTCAAGATAAAATTCTTTTGAGAAATCTGGGAGAGTTAAAACAGGCATTGTGGTAAGAGCATGTTGTAGTAATTGGAAAGCGGTTGTCGCAGCATCATTCCAAAGGAAAGCATCTTTCTTCAACAGCTGAGTTAAAGGATGACTGATGATACCAAAGTTTCTGACAAATTTTCGATAGTAACCAGCTAGTCCTAGAAAAGCACGAAGTTCCTTGACTGTTTTAGGTATAGGCCATGAAATAATGCTCTGAATTTTATCATCCTCAACTGAAACTCCTTCAGAAGAAATAATGTGTCCAAGATAGCCAACTGATGGTTTAGCAAATGTGCACTTAGACTCCTTCACATATAGTTGATTTGATCATAAAATTTCAAACACAATAGTCAAATGTTCTACATGCTCAGCCAAACTATGACTGTATACCAGAATATCATCAAAGAAGACAAGCACAAACCTGCGTAGATGAAGTCTGAACACATGATTCATCAAGCTTTGAAATGTAGCTGGTGCATTGGAGAGTCCAAATGGCATGACTAAGAATTCATAATGTCCATCATGTGTCCGAAAAGCAGTCTTAGGGATTTCAGGTTCATGTAATCGTATCTGATGATAACCTGAACGTAAATCCAGCTTCGTAAAAACACATGCACCATTCAATTCATCAAGTAATTCATCCACCATAGGTATATGGAATCGATATTTGATAGTAATCTTATTCAAAGCGCGGTAATCCACACACATCCTCCGCGTACTATCTTTCTTACGGACCATTATAATTGGAGATGAAAAAGGGCTCGAGCTAGGCCTAATTAATCCTGATTCTTGAAGTTCAGAAACTATCTTCTCGATTTCGTTCTTCTGAAAATGAGGATACCTATATGGTCTGACATTAACAGGTGCAGAATCAGGTAACAAAGGTATGTGATGATCATGCAAACGAGAAGGCGGCAACGAATCAGGAGTCTTGAATATGTCGGAATACGTGGATAATAAATTCTGAATCTCAGGTGACAATTCAGACGTAATGACTTCTGTGGAAGCATTGATTGCCAATAATTGGATCAAAATTCCATAATGTTCCTTGCACATTAATCGTTGCATGGGAATGCTATCCATCATCATTATAGTTGGTGAGTTATTTCCCACTAAAACAATGTCAGTATCATCAACCTTAAACTTCATAGTTAAAGCCGCAAAATCCCAAGAAATTTCGCCCAATGTGCGCAACCATTGTATTCCCAAAACTGCATCACATCCACTAATGGGTAGCAGATGAAAATCAGAAACAAAATTGTAAGCTTGCAACTGAACTGGGATATTAAAGCAAGAGCCTAAGGTACTTAGCTGACCACCATCACCAACAGTAACACGTAAAACACCATCCTTAGACTGAGCCTGATAACCACATTGCTTTGCTATAGTAGGATGAAGAAAATTGTGTGTAGATCCGGAATCAATGCGAATTGTCAAAGATTTCCTTTTGATAAAACCCGAGATACGCATAGTTTTAGGGAATGAGCAACCCATCAATGAGTGAAAAGAAATCTTGGGTTCTTGAACTGGTGTAGATTCAATGACTTCATCAACAAGAACCATATCTTCAGAAGTATCAATATCTTCAGAATGTAATTCAGTTGGAGCAGCATCTAAAACCAAAAGCCTAGGTCTGACACAATTGTGACCCGGTTTGTAAAGCATATCACAATTAAAGCATATACCTTTTGCTCGTCTGTCTTTCTGCTCTTCCCACGATAGTCTCTTAACACCAAGTGGTAATTGAGTTGATTGAGGATGGGAAACAGAAGAAGTAGCTGATGATTTAGGTTGTGGAGTGTACCTTGAACTAGACAATAGTGCTTCTTCTTGTCGAACTGCCTTCTTGAATGCTTCAGCCAACGTTTGTGGCTCTAGAACATGAATAACGGCACGAAGTTCAGGCTTCAGAGACTGAATAAATACATTGATAACATAATCTTCGGGAAGATCAGTCACAAAATTCAGTAGACGCTCAAATTCCACAATATGCTCTCTTACTCTGCCTTTCTGATATAGCTTTGTTAAAGCTATTCTTGGATCACTGTATTGGTACGAAACGAATCTGTCACGTACAAGAGAGCAGAATTGCTCCCATGTGGGATCAATAACTTTGGTTTTCTTTCAACGAAACCAAGCATTCGCATCTCCTTTAAGGTGAGCAGCAGCTAGTGCAACCTTTGAATCATGCGTAATTTTGTGGTAATTGAAATATTGACCGACTTGAAAAATCCAGCCGTCAGGATCATCACCATCAAAATTAGGAAACTTCAGATTAATTGATGGAGTACGTACGGGAGTTTCCAGAAGACCAGCACTAGTATTGCGATTGTTGGTGTCCTGCATAAGATTACCTGCATTGACCTGATTGGTTTTCGGTTGAGCAACAAGCTGAGGTAGAAACTCACGAAAAACATCCTTCAAGCTGGCAGTTATTTCAGTGCGCAAAACATTGGTGAGGGTTGTAGTCATATTTTTAGTATTCTCAGCATTATCAAGCTGACGAATTGTTCTTTCTTCATCACGTTGACGCTTGTCTTGAGCACGAAACTCTTTGATTTGTTCTTCTTCTTGAATACGATCCTTGGTAAAAGAAGTAACAAGGGTATCAAGTTTTTCAGTAACTCCAGCAATACCGTCTTGCAGGGTTTTCAAATTCTCTGTATAAGACATGGTAAAAAAAAAAATTTTGGTCGAAAATTGATATGATCTTAACCTGCTCTGATCCAGATGTTATGGTCTGAAACCAAAACACAAGAACTCAGACCAAACTAAGCTAGGTAACCGGATAAAACCCTTTGAGTTGGGGGTTAGCCACCAGAAGTTGAGAGAGTTTTGAGAGAAGAAGAAGTTGAAGAAAAGATTGTATTGATATTCGATACTAAAACAAACTTAGGGCCAGTCTATTTATAGCTTCCAAGCCTTGGTAAACAAGAAAATAATTGAGTTTAATAACTACCTAAACTAGGAAACGTAGTAGCGTTAAACTAGGAAACATAGTATATGGCTAAACTAGGAATATGGTGTTGGTGTCACAACATTAAACCCCTCACAAACCTCACTGAACCATGCATAAAACACAGCTTGAATCTGCACCCAACCTTCTGGCCAAAATCTCTGAACTCTCGCAATTCCCCTTCTTCCTGAATCCGTCAGCGGTCTGATTTGAACTGAACTGAAATTTGGGCCTCTTTTAAGGTGCCCCTTATCTCTC
>JAJJMA010252358.1:0-11855 GCA_023529015.1 Papaver nudicaule
AACTTAGACCACGAAACAAGCAAATAAACTTAGAAATTCAGAGATTTGTAGATTGTGAAACACGTTTAAAAACAATAAGAAAACAAATTATATAAATATATGTAACCAAGGATTTGAAGTGATAAGGCTACGGGAATCCCTTACAGATTATGTTTTACATGTATTCTATCTAAAGGTTTCGATTTAACTCATGTCTAGCAGCAACCTAGCTACTAAACACGAAAGATATGTCAATTTAAGAACTGCAGTAACAACTTATCAAGATAAATAGGTTTTCTCTCAACCTTAAAGTAGAATCCCTAAGCACAAACTATACGAGGCATAGATAGTCCAGAGAATTCATGAATCATTAAGTTCTAGGTTTAATCAGAATTTTCAACCACCAAACAATGGACCATACAAGGCATGGAACATGAAGAGTTATATTGAAAATAAATCAGTTATGAGAAACGCAAACCATTAACATTAAGCTCTTAGTTTTGAAAATCTTTATTCAAGAACACAACTAAACAAACCTACAAGTTCATCCTAAACCTTAACAAATAACTTAGCAAACCATAGAATAAAGAAGAAAAAGAAATTCAAAAACCCTTATACTGTTGTGCGCCTCCCAGAGGTGAGATTCCTTGTTGTGCGCCTCTTTTTATAGCCTTTCTCTTCCTGCAATTTCCGCACCCTAGCAGACCTCTGGACCGCAACAAATAGCTGCCAGAAATCCCAATCTAATATGCTCTAACCTTTAAACACTTTCCTCCAGCAACTCACTAAGCCTGACGTCCATCCTTGACCTTGGGAGATTCTAACCATTGCCAAATACCACTTGTAGACAGCCATCAAACCATGGCAAACACCGTTCCACCAATACCACAACATACAACAACACACTTTCTCACTGTTATCCCGCAACAGAACTTCACAAAGAATCTCCTCTCTGTACCCATGTTTGTATGAACCTCTAATATGAATTCCTGGTCCATCTGAGGCAACCCACATAGTCCAACATCAATACTTCATTGTTCACTGATTATTATGGCCAAACATGACCCCAAATTGTTACAAACTCCAGCCACTTTTCCTGTTTACCTTGCCTTTGAAACCCCCATTTCTTTGTCATTTAAAATCTCTCCTGACTTCCAATTTATAAATCTAACCTTAACACATTTCATTGTTCGGTGCAGTGAGCACGTTTACTTCTTATTCCACCATTTTTTCAACTGGAACCAACAATATCAGTTGACCATTCTTGACCTGTTTTGCAGCTTTTGTTCAGGTATTTCGTCAAACAGGTTGTAGGCGTGTTGCTGTTTCGGTAGTTGTGAGTTTAGTTTGTATTCTTCTGCTGATCTCAGCTCCGTCCCTGCAATAATAGGCCATTAACACACACAACACACAATGTGTATTCATTCAAACACAAGCACACAATAACAACCACTTCAAATCTCCTTTCCTGCTGAATTGTTCTGTTCAGGTAGTTTACATCTGTGATACTTGGACCCCTCTCTGTATTGATTCCCACATTCAACAACAAACCCATATCTTCTTAGCCTTATCTCTTTAACTCCCCTAACCTTCAGCGACAACCCTTGCAAAAATCGACCGGACCCTTAACAAACTCCAGCTTGTTCAGTACAGAACTGAAGAAACTGGATCTGATTTGAAGTATGGGAAGGCTGACCTGATCCAAAACTCCTTTGCCTCAATAGTCTATTTTAAGCTTCAGTGGGTGCTCCTATCCGCAACTGCAGGTGCTCTAGTAACTTGTGATGGCTGCCTCTTGAAACTAGCTAGAAATTGAACGTCTGCTCCGAGTAATTCTTGGCTTTTGGCACTTTAAAGATTTCATCTTGATGTCCATCAACTCTATATCTCTTAAGTAGTGAATTGAGTTCTTATTTGCTTCATTTTATATGATATGACTTCAAAGTACCTGCAAAATAGAAAACGGTGTAAAATAAAGAATGTACGAGGCTTAGCCGACTAAAGTGTATAAATTAGGTACTATCGAATAGGCATTTTATGCGCATATCATGTATCAAACCTAAATAGACCAACAAGCATGGTACCTCACACGTTGCAGGTTCACACAGTAAGTTTATACCTAGTAGAAAGATGAGTTCATCGAATCATGTTCTAATACTAAGTGAGTATCTAGTAGCTATATTATCTTAAAAATCATGTATTATTTGTGAACGCTGGCTACATGGAACACAATTTCAAGAGACACTACAATGAACGCGGAGTCCGAGTGTATTATATATAACCGTTGAGTGTGAACGTCTAGCGTACAAAGTGACAGATTGTTGACCTCATCAAGTTAATATGAGTAGGAGATGCATTTATGCATATGATGTATGATTTCCATGAAAATAAACACATTAGTTTATTGGGGATGTGAGTGAACTGGATTTGTCGGCGAACGTGGTAAAGTAATGCAGCGAAACCCTTATTGTAGTGAAGTCCATTGTTTGAGTGAAGTCCAACATATGACGTAAGAAGATAATTGTTAGAATTGCATGGTTGATTTTACTGGCGTTCGTATATCAATTCATCCGACAAGTGAATATGGGAAAACACGTTCTTGATTTAGTCTACTGAAGTCAGTTTTAAACTACGTTAAATTAATTAGAAGAGTCATAGAATTCACCTGAATACCTTTTGAATACTGAATGTCCCACGAAGACCTTTCAAGAATATTCTCTTCTGCTATAAAAACATTGAAGAATAATTACTCAAAGATCAACATTTCGAAAGAAACGTCTTTATAAAAACAACGTCAAGATTGATACTTGTCAGGTATAGTCGTTTATGTATATCTATATATTTTGAAGAGTATAAACCCTAATCGAACAATAACAAGATTTCTATTAACCTAGATCACATCTAAAGGAAATATATATTAAGCGTCAGGTTGGAGGCAGGGTAGCGCTAATCTTCATAATGAATTTAGAGATACTCCCAGCCATGTAATTGTTATCATCTAAGAGAATCAAGTTTATATAGGTTCATGGCTTCGTGCGAGAGATAAGACACGTAAGGGCACAACTGCAACAACATAGCTTGGAGAGTATATTCTGTCTCAACTACAGTCCAGTCTGAAGTCTGGTAGTAGGCTAGTGCTTGTAGCGGCTTAATATAACGTGTGCTTAACGAGGTCCTTGGTTTTTCTGCATGTTACATCTTTCTCGTTAAAAAAATTTATGGTGTTCGCATTACTTGCGATTCCGCGTTATATTTGTCCAATTGATATAATCGAAGTAATTGCAAGTTATACATTATCAACGTTAGAGGGTATTTTAAGTTTATAGAAACATAGACACAGACTTGTATTAAAAGAATTCAAATCTTGAAAGAAATATCTACTCAAGTTGTCCCTATAATTAAATATTATATGAATTCTAATCCATCAAATAACCTAATGCTATCGCTAAGAGATTCAACTCTGGGGAAACATTAAGATTTATGAGACTACTTATTCACATGAAATACATCACATACTCTTGTTATATTCAACCTAAGAAAAAGTTTTACTTGTAAAATATTTTACGATTTACACCCCTAGTGATCACGAATTGCTATTGTTGCTAGGGTTCCTGACGAAATTGTCTAAAAATCCTAAGCAGCTATAAACATGAATACGTGTCCACTTGGTGCGTATCCTAAAAAAAATAAAAAATAATTCATATTGTAATACGCCGATCATGAGTGGTTGTATGCAATAAAATATGAACGACAAAGAAAATTGTGAATAACAAAATAAATGTCACGGTTACGACAATGGTGACACATAATACCATAAACCAAGTCAAAGGTTCTTTTGATTGTAAGTATGTGAAGACTCAAGAGTTATGAGTTATTGAAAAAGCAAGGGTACCGAAATACACCCAGCTTTTCTTTTGGGCTCGTGATTCTTATGGTAAGATATGGACGATCTCAAAAATCAATATCCAAATCTGATAACCGGACTGGGATCACAAGTGATCAGTCCAACTCAAGACAAATCTTGGCAAATCCCCTGGATGGATTATGGACCTACTCGACGGTTATTAATAACGTACTTCTTGTGTTTGATTTAATTATATAATCAGATAATATAATGCGAAAAGTAAAGCACAAAAGACACCAGAGATTTTTGTAACGAATAAACTACAACCTGTAGAAAAACCTCGGTACCTCGTCCAGATTGAACACCACACAATACTAACTGTCTACAAATACTAGCCTACTATAAGACTTCGGTCCGGGATGTAGCAGAGACCAACTCAAGCCTCCAAGCGAATTGGCTATTGTCGCACTCCTTGCTTCTCTAGATCCCCCACAGATCGTAATGCACTTGATTCCCCTAGCTGACGTCCTTTACAGGCCTAGGAGTTGCTTTAACCGCTGTTAAAGGCTTGTGTCAATAATTCCGGCTTTGCAACCTCAATTATCAACTGTATGTATGAACTGTCCTCTTCAGTTTGACATACTCAAAGTGACTTCCTTCGGATTGCTCCAGGTCATACAGAAATCTATTTAAAAGGGAAGGCTGACAAGTAAACCGAGTAAACTATGCCCAACTTGTCTCTACCTCAGTTGTAAAAAGAATCACTTAAGAAACTTATACAACTGGAGCTAACTAGGTCTTACAACACCGAGTGCAGCCGTGCGTTTCTTCCTTAACCCTGTATGTAACGTATCAGTTCTTGAATGTCCTTATTGCGAAGAGAAGGACCGTAGAATAGACAAGAACATGATCAGGTTAATCCGATAACAGCCACAGAGGTACGATATCTCCTACCTGTGCTTCCCAACTCTCAAGAGAAGTCTTTATAGTCGTTAGGTAAATCCCACAGAGGGACTGCTACCTAATAGAGGATGACTATACCACAACAAGCTTACATAGAAGTGCAAAGATTTTACGATCAATTCCACAGAGAAACTTCACGTATGCTTGATGCTTGTGGTTTTCGTTCTTTAATAACAACCACAGAGGTACGTTATCTCCTACCTGTGCTTCCCAACTCTCAAGAGAAGTTTTTATAGTCGTTAGGTAAATCCCACAGAGGAACTGCTACCTAATATAGGATGACTATACCACAACAAGCTTACACCGAAGTGCAAAGAGTTTACGATCAATTCCACAGAAAAACTTCACGTATGCTTGATGCTTGTGGTTTTCGTTCTTTAACCCTCTATTTATAACACTCAATAAGATAGGTTGCTTAGGAATAAAGCAACTAGTTTCTCAACCTACAAGTTAGCAAGTGCCCGTGTAAACGAACCTGTTACTTAGATTGCACACAAAGAAACCCTAGATTTATCTCAATTGGAAATCTTTAAACATTTATCTGCCAAGTGTTTTGTTAGCTCAAAAACACTTCAAGATAGAGATCCAACATACCAGAGATAATCTTTATCTTATTGACACATTGAGATTCGTTAGATTGACCACAGAAGATATTCTGATACGCACAAGTCCAACTAAGAGACAAAGGAGTAAGAAATTTAACTCGTGTGAAATCTCGCAGAATATCCACGTGGACGGTTCGGGAACCGTCCTTTTGAATTCCGGTCAAATACATCGAATTTGTGGTTCACGTACATGTACGTGTACAATTGAGTTTTTGGAACTCAGGAGTGAAATCCGGAGTCACTGTTCACGAACAGGTTTGTGAACCGCCGTCGTTCAGAATTAGGGTTTAACTGGATCCGCTGGAAGTTCTGGGCCAGTACTTAGACGTGTTATTACGCCTTCAGCTATAATCCACTGGACTCTGCTCTAGAGTATTCCTTTAGATTCATCCGTTTCGTACATGTGATTTGCAAGCAAACCAATGCAATAGAAAGGGCATCAATTCTATCTCATGTATCTTGTAACCTTAGTATCGTGGGAACAAATACTAACATAACTCATGGTTATGTAGACAAGAATACAAAATCTCAATCGTTATAACACTACAAAGTAGCCGACTATTTCGAAAGATAAAATAAGTCGAATAGAAGAATTTCCATAAAAGTCATAACTCCTACTAACCTTTTGTCGATGAAAAATATTTGATGTCTTCTTTATAATCACAGTCTTTGTCTTCAAGGTCTCTACTACTTTGTCTATATCTCAATTCCGAAATCTAAACTCTCGTAGGCTAAATCAAGAATTTTGTTTTGACACCTAAAACTGACAACCAGCTTGGCATACCAACGCTAGTGGGTTTGACCGGACAATGCCCTAACAATCTCCCCCTTTGTCAATTTTAGTGACAAAATCAATTTACGTATGGATTCAAAAGATATATAATAAAGATCTAACCCAGATGTATCTTGATTTCTTGAATTCTTCAACTTCTCCTTTGAGTCTTGATGTGTTCGTTTAACTCATGTTGATGAATTCGTAGACAACACCACAACATATCCAGCTCAAACAACCACAAAGGTACACTCGAGCTTACATGGGTTAATATACTAAACCCACATGTTGTTTCTGCAAAGAGTAAGAATCAGAGAACCTTTAAAGTCATTGTATCAAAACTTATAAAGCGATGCTACTCATTCTTGATACGAAGCTCCCCCTTAATCTTTATACCTCTTTTTGCAAAATTGGTATGAAGCCCAATATTTACTCCCCATACTTGATACTTTCGAGAAAGTACATAAGTAAGCAATACTGTGTTCTCCCCCTATGGTTATGAACCACAAGAACAAAAAACCATATGTATTCTCCCCATATTTGTCACAAAAATATGACAAACTAGTTGAGAATTAGGGTTTTAAGCCTATAAAGATAGTCAAGTCAAGGATGTACTCGCATATCAAGTTTAAGATGACATAACTAGGAAAACAGAACGAGGATTTTGAAGTTGATTCATCTTTGGAGAAATATAGATACATTTTTCTCCTAATATTCCACATCCACGCTCTCCAAAAAGATTTTTTATTAAGCGCAAGCTCATTTAAGAACTCTCCCCCATGTGGTGTTATTCAATAAAGAACAACTACAAAGCCTAACTTGGACAAACAATTTAATGTATCCAGTTTTCTTTGTTTACAATCTTCTCTTTTCCTTAGCCAAATTTTTGGAAAAGAGTATATGATTTCGAGTTTGTGAAAACCCTAAAAACCATATAATCAAAAGTTTCTTGATCGTGAGAAAAAACATAACTTTTGTAATAGACATAACTTTGCATCACTACCGAGGTAATGGAAAAGGCTATGGATTACAATAAGATTGAGGTAGACAAATCAAGTATTGCAAACATCGTTAATAATTATCTAAAAAGAACTTTTAGTAATGAAATAAAGTAGTACATGCTGAAAAACTCTAAAAATCATGAAAAGGCAAACTACTTTTAGATATAGTTTATATTCCTTAGGCAAAAGTAAGAACAAGTTCTCACAAGGAACCAACAAATCTAATTTATTATGAAAAGTAATTCTAAAATAACTGTAAAATCCAGTTTATTCAGCAGACTTGCTAGTGGAAGGCTTGTCACCTCTTTCCTTTGCATCACTGGAAACATCTTGATTTTTGCCATTGACAAGTTCTCTTATCTGTGTTTCATGAGATTGAGCTCACTCAACACTGCTTCCATCTGAAACTCAAGCAAATCACAATCTTTCACAACACTTGTATACTGAGGAAAAAACGGGTGCAATGTTTGATGAGATCATAAACAACATCAATGTTTCTCAATTAAGGCTTGTGTCAATAATTCTGGTTTTGCAACCTCAATTATCAACTGTATGTTTGAACTATCCTCTTCAGTTTGACACACACAAAGTTACTTCCTTCAGATTGCTCCAGGTCATACGGAAATCTACTTACAAGTGGGGGCTGACAAGTAAACCGAGTAAACTATGCCCAACTTGTCTCTACCTCAGTTGTAAAAAGAATCACTTAAGAAACTTATACAGCTGAAGCTAACTAGGTCGTACAACATCGAGTGCAGCCGTGCGTTGCTTCCTTCAACCTTGTATGTAACGTATAAGTTCTTGAATAGCCTTATTGCAGAAGAGAAGGACCGTAGAATAGACAAGAACATGATCTGGTTACCAAGGTTACAGGTTAATCCGATAACAACCACAGAGGTACGTTATCTTCTACCTGTACTTCCCAACTCTCAAGAGAAGTCTTTATAGTCGTTAGGTAAATCCCACATAGGCACTGCTACCTAATAGAGGATGACTATACCACAACAAGCTTACACCGAAGTGCAAAGAGTTTACGATCAATTCTGCAAAGAAACTTCACGTATGCTTGATGCTTGTGGTTTTCGTTCTCTAACCCTCTATTTATAGCACTCAATAAGATAGGTTGCTTAAGGAATAAAGCAACTAGTTTCTTAACCTACAAGTTAGCAAGTGCCCGTGTAAACGAACCCGTTACTTAGCTTGCACACAAAGAAACCCTAGATTTATCTCAATTGGAAATCTTTAAACAATCTGCCAAGTGTTTTGTTAGCTCAAAAACACTTCAAGATAGAGATCCAACAGACCAGAGATAATCTTTATCTTATTGACACATTGAGATTCGTTAGATGGACCACAGAAGATATTCTGATACGCACAAGTCCAACTAAGAGATAAAGGAGTCAGAAGTTTAACTCGTGTGAAATCCCGCAGAATATCCACGTGGACGGTTCGGGAACCGTCCTTCTGAATTACGACCAAATACATCAAATCTATGGTTCACGTACATGTACGTGTAGAGATTGAATTTTTGGAACTCAGAAGTGAAATACAGAGTCACAGTTCACGAACCGGTTCGTGAACCGCCGTCGTTTAGAATTAGGATTTAACTGGATCCGTTGGAAGTTCTGGGCTGGGCCAGTACTTAGACGTGTTATTACGCCCTCAGCTATAATCCATGGACTTTTGCTCAAGAGTACTCCTTTAGATTCATGTATTTTCCTACATGTGATTTGCAAGCAAACCATTGCACTGGAAAGGGTATCGAATCTATCTCATGCATCTTGTAACCTTAGTATCGTGGGAACAAATACTAACATAACTCATGGTTATGTAGACAAGAATACAAAATCTCAATCGCTATAACACTACTAAAGTAGCCGACTATTTCGAAAGATAGAATAAGTAGAATAGAAGAATTTCCATAAAAGTCATAACTCCTACTAACCTTTTGTCGATGAAGAATATTTGATGTCTTCTTTATAATCATTGTCTTCGTCTTCAAGGTCTCTACTACTTTGTTTATATCCCAATTCCAAAATCTAAACTCTAGTAGGTTTAATCAAGAATTGTGTTTTGACACCTAAAGTTGACAACCAACTTGACATACCAACGTTAGTGGGTTTAACCGGACAATGCCCTAACAGTTATTAAAGATACTTCATCCTAACTCACATAAATATTTAGATTTAGTCCTGGTAAATGAGTCAAACAACGACTTTTGCTCCTAAAATCTCATTTTACTCACCCACTAATTTACCACGATCTTTTTGTCACATAGAAAATTTTGAGTCATAGTGGAAGATTATAGGTCATCATATGTAAACCGGGGCAATTGCACAAAATAGTCCTGTAACATGATATAATTACAAAACTAGTTTATAATTCACAAAGTACTTTCCATATATATTTCGTGACTTCCTTGTCCTCGAACTATCCGCGTAATCCCTAAACATATCCCAACATTATAGGTAATCCTCTCATTAATTCTATCTACCATTTCTCTGTGTGTAACTGCGGAACAATCTCCATTGAAGAGACGCAGAGAATGTAAAGATCGTGGGCCAGGGTTTGTGAAATCTCTCTGGCAAGGATCCCATTCAATCTCAGTTCCGTATTCGTACCCAAAATTGGTAGATTGTTGTTACCAGATTCGTCAAAATTTGAGATGTAAACCTCCAACATCAATCTGATTGAACTATTGGTTTAATACACGATGCCGATGTAAACAAAAAACTTGAAACAAAACCAAAGCTGTTTCTGTTAATTGATGTTTTATTGAGATTCATGCTCAAAAATGCAGCTCTTTATTTCGGGTCATCAATCTCATCATTGCAATCATTTAGATCAGCACCCTCATCATTGAGGTTCATCTCGCTGTTAATGATGTTTCAATTAAGCTCAGGTTGCTGTTCCTGATGTTTAGTGAAGGGATTATTTCCTTTTATAAGACAGATGGACAAATCCAGTTGAATTTAGCTCTTCCCTCTGTTACACACTTTTTTATGGGCATAATCAACATCCTTTAATTTTTCCTTAACCAGTGCGTTAATATCTCGTCGCACAGATGTATATTCAACACCGCAGGAACAAAACAAGGAGAGTGCATATACGGTAGTATTAAGTTAAGAGCCGAAGGCTCGTACTCGGCTAGGGTCCCACATAATGCATGGGTCGCACCATGGTCTGTTGTAGACTACAAAAATAGTAGTGATAAGTTAAGATTTAGCCGGCTCAACATCGCAAGCCGCTCCAAAAACCACTGCTGGTTCGCACAAGCAAGGCATATCGGGTAGTACTTTTTGCAAAAATATATAAATACGTCGAACATGCATCTCACCTAAATCGCACATGGATCGCAATACAGAGGAGTAGTTTCTGCAATTCCTTGTAAACATGTGGGTGGACGAAACACTCGATCTTCATTGGTCAGTTGAAATAAGGAATGGTGTAGAGACTTAGGGGACCATCACTGTTTTGATTTGTGGGTCAAATATTATTTTGAGGGTGAAAACCTAAACACTAAAACGCTCGAATCAGTTCTTTCATCTGGTTCCTTGCTTCTATTCCCCAGCACAACTCTGTCTAAATTTTACTCGTTACCCCGAAGCATCCGAGATATAAATCCACAAGCAGTGATAGTGAATGCGAGGATGAGGCTGGGAATAAAACCACCCCACCCACTCTAGAGATTAACTGGAAATGAGGATGGCATTAGAAGTTGCCTTGGAGGAGTTTCGGGAGGGAGAAGAGGATGGGGCTAAAGAAAATTTTGCTGTTGAGAGAGGTGATGTTAGAGAAGTCCTCTGCATCGTAAAATCAAACAATAATCCTTAAGAGTAGTTCTTGTGTCGTTGAAGGGTGTCGTTGAAGGGTGTTGGAGGATGGATAAGCACAGGGGAAGAAGGGGCCAGTGGCGAAAGATACTTCCTCATAGGTTACTGTGTACGTGAACTCCACACAGGGTTCCTTACAGAGTAAGGTTTCAAGTGATTTTATTTAAGCTAATGACAAACTCCTTTCGGCTCACTCACACTGCAATTCTACTTACATTTAGGGTACTTGGCGGAGTTTCAAAAAAACTTAGTATGTACATGGAAACACCGTCTTTTTCTGCTTATAACAGTTTCAAAGGAGTATCTAGTGGCCTAGTGGTGGACTACTAACAGTTCATCCACCAGGCTACACATTTAATCGTAACCAAAACTTATATGCAGGTGAGCGTTTGTCAGTATGCGGACCTTTGCAATCAGGTTACGATTACGTTGCAGTCTGATTGCAAGAGGAATATCTCATTTGGGTTATGTTCATATATTGACCTCTTTATGGACACCGGCCCTTTGCTGAGAAATGCAGAGTTTAAACAGGCGCTTTTATTTCACAAGATTTTTTGGAACAACTTCATATGGAACATCCTTCCGTTATCATGCCTTTGATCATAACCAACTACCAGTTATGGAAAAATAAAATACAAGTGAAAGTAGGTTTAACTAGCCTTTAATGTGTTAAGACTGTTAAGATACTTGTAACAAGTTTGCCTAAAGAAGTTTGACTAGAGACCATTATACCTGTTTCTTGTAAAGTTGAAGACCTTAAGTCTCCAATAAGTAGTGCAGACTATTTTTTGCACCTGTAAAGGTTATACCTCGGGGTCCAACCAATGCTCATCGTTACTTTACCATGGGGTAGTCTTT
>JAJJMA010252370.1:0-22012 GCA_023529015.1 Papaver nudicaule
AATCCAACAGACCAGAGATAATCTTATCTTATTGACTCATTGAGGATCGTTAGATGGAACACAAAAGGTATTTATGTTTTACACAAGTCCATCTAAGAGATAAAGGAGTTTGGAATTTGACTCAGAGTGAAATTCTAAAAGAATATACTCCAAATTCGACAACCAGTGAAATCTCCATGTCAGGTTCACGTACTGGTTCGTGAACAAATAGACACAGGAGAATTTCAGCGTCTGGTACGCAAACCGGTTCGGGAACCGCCTGCTGGTCAAATTAGGTCAAATCCGGATTCCGCTGGAAGTACTGGGCTGAGCCAGAACTTAGACGTGAGAACGTCCTCAGCTGTGATCCACAGGATCTTTGCTCAAGAGTACTCCTTTAGATTCATCCATATCCAACATAACAGTTTGCAAGCAAACCATTGTAATGGACATATGGTGTCGAATGTATCTCATGCATTCTTGATTCACAGTATTCGTGGGATCAAATACTGGTCATGACATAAAGCCATGTTACACAAGAACACGATCTCAATCGCTATTATTACTACTAAAGTAGTCGACTATATTTCGAAAGAATAGAGAAAGTAGAAATAGAAGAATATCCATAAAGTCATAACTCGTACTAACCTTTTGTCGATGAAGAATAATTGATGTCTTTTTTGTCTTCACAGTCTTCGTTTTCAAGGTCTCTACTACTCTGTCTATATCCCATTTCCGAAATCTAAACTCTAGTAGGCTAAATCAAGAATTGAATTTTGACACCTAAAACTGACAACTAGCTTGACATACCAACGCTAGTGGGTTTGACCGGACAATGCCCTAACAAAAATATTGGTACCTCATTATCGAGCAAGTAGATTCAAACACTAGCAGAAGATTAGTAGATCAAAGCAAAGTCTAATTATCTCTTAGATCACCGGATTGACACCGGATAATTGGTGAAGGTATGATCTAAACCTAATTTCGTATCTTCATTTGGCGCCGACTGAGCTTGAATTCTTGTTTTTAAGCATATCTCGTTGTTTTCATTAAGATATGAAGGTTTCAAAACAGTTTTCTATATATTTGTTAGTATTTTCAACAATTTTTAGAGATCATAAAACTTTTGGCGGTAAAAGAAAATTTCAAACATAAAATTTTCATATCTGAGAATTCTAGGGGTGGGACTTGGGTTGGGTCAACCCACCCAACCCGTGCCCAACCCGAACATTGGGCGGGTTGGGTTAGGTATTTCAAAATGTTGGGCAATTATGGGTTTATATTTTACCAACCCGAACTAACTAGGGCAAGCACGAGTTCACATTTCTCTAACCCAAGTAACCCGAAGAACCCATGGAACTATAAAATAATTTATATAATTATTTTTATTAGTGGTATTATTATTATTTTTGAAGAAAAGTAAGATTTAAGACTTAAGACATGAATCGAAGAACAAAGCTTATTAGTTACATCATATGATACATGTCTCCCTTATTAGTTAATTAGTATGAAAGAATAAAATTAGTTATAAGAATAAAACATATCTCTCTTATTAGCGTGAACAAATAAATAGTTAATTTTTTTTTATTGGAACTAATGTCGCAATTATTAATGAAAATCTTTTAATGCCGTCATCTATATTGTTCATTTTATTACTGTTTTTAGTTTCAACCCTGCATCATGGGTCAACCCGAAGAACCCGAGGAACCCAAGATACAAGTTGGGCGGGTTGTGGGCATATCTCCATGGGTTACATGGGTTCCATGGGCAACCTGGGCAAAGAAATTTTAGTACGGGCATGGCTCGGCCAAGCCCTCCAACCCGCCCAACCAACCCAAGTCCCACCCCTAGAGAATTCATACGTTTATTTACAAGTCTGTGTTGAAAAATACTTTTAAAACGAAAAATCTAAGGATTATAAAGACAGATGATAACAATTTGAAGTTTAATTTCATAATTTTAATGTTTTCATGAGAAATATCAATGAACGAATTGAGAATGATAAAGAAATAAAGAAAATGAAGATTCACAGACGTAATTCACACAAAAAGCTAACAGATCTAAAAGAAACTACACTCGGGGAAGTTTTTCTTAAATTAAAGATTATGTTAAGTATCGATTAATCGCATGATTTAGACTTTCATATGAGTAAACTATGTTTCTCCATGTTTAGATTATAAGTAAAATTGCATTAATTGGAGATTTACATTGATAGTTCATATTCAGATTTAGAATTCAAATATTTTCTTTAGATTCCAGTTAGAATCAGTCATGATGAAATATTTTCTCGGATTTACAATATTCAAAGTTTTACTTAGAGGAAGTTTGAACTCGAAAAACCTGGATCTGAGAAGTAAATACAGATACACAAAATACAAAACCTGATATAGGTGATTGTAAACGATTATGCGAGTTCTGATTCAGTACAGTGTCCTTAGATTATAGTTCGAATTATAACCATTAGATATATCAAAACCTAGAAGTAGATACTCTAGATCTGAAGATCTTTGATGATATGATCAAGTTTATTTAACAATTTTCACTTTATATTAAGCAATAATTTGTCCAGCTTTAGTTAATAAAATTAATATTGTTATAGATTTATTCTCAGATCAACAGATTAAATTGTTTCACATGCAAAGGTCACATATCTAAATTTCTCTTTCGATATTTTCAAGTATTCATTCTCAGATAATTTTCATATGCATGATTTAATTCTACAAATCAAGGCTTTGGATGTAAGTAATTATTTTCAGATCTGATATCAAATTTGATAACAAGATGAACTGTAAACAGAAACAGGACCTGACATACCCAAAGACAATAAAGGATCATCAGATTCTTTCCAAAAGGATCTTATATAGCAGATTTGTATTCGAAATAACTTAGAATTCTTTTTATATAATGAAAATTAACTTATGCACTGATATCATGATTTTTGAATGGTGAAGATCAAGAGAAAAATGGCTCCAAAGCGCGTACAAACAAGATCTGGGATACCATCTCCGCAACGGACTACTACAGAACAAGGAGAGGCATCCAACAGTCAGAACACGACAACATTACTACTCTAGGAATGCCACCTTGGACACCTACAAGAACTGACTCAACACAACAAGTTATAACAACAGAGCCTGTACATTATATTCAAACAACTACTGCTGCATTCTCAGTACCACAAGTAGTCGCAACTACAAAACCTGTGATAACAGAGATAATATCAGAACCAGTAACACAACAATTAATGACGTTCAATGCATTACCATCGGTACCTGGGACAATACCTCTTTCGTCAACAACTGCATCGGAACCTGCTATTCAGCAAAATATAATCCAAATTGATGACATCACAGATACCCAGTACACGAGAAGATTGGGGAAAGAACCAATGTTACCACAAGCACCGATCATCGAACTACCAGCTGACATGTTCAGAGATATGATGAAATCAATTTTTGCATTAACTGAAAAGGTAGGAAGATTACAGATGCTGCAGACAGGACATCAAGCTTCAGGGCCTGCGATTGCAAACACAAATTTTGAACCTCTTGATGGAAGATTCAGATCTCCTTTAGAATTACTTACATCTACAACAGATAGAGTGTACCAGTCAAATAGAAATGATAGAAGCAGCTATCAAGGAACACAAAGAAACAACACAAATGAAATTCTAAATCAATAACACATACTGAACCACATACCAATAGATTCAATAACAAGAATGACCGTATCAAGACAACCAGAGACATTTGAAAAAAAAATAATAAGAATGCTTCGAGAACAGGAGGACAAAATACGGCTTTTGATTACAAAACCAAAGATTGATCCAACTAGGAAATTTCATGATGGACCGTTCTCATTAGTAGTCAAGAAATGCAGTTTGCCAAAAATTTCCATTTATCAACTTTCAGGACATTCAAAGGAGATACTGATCCTAATGAGCATACATTCTATTATGAGCAAATGATGGCATTATATCTTAATGATACATTGATTATGGCTCGGTTCTTCCCTAGCAGTTTACAAGACGACGCTCTTAATTGATTCAGCAGTTTACCTTAAACTCAATTGCAACATATGAAGACCTTAGAGATAGGTTCAAGCAGAATTATTCATGCATCAAACAGGCAGATGTTCTTGAGATACTCTTCGATGTGTAGCAGCAACCAGATGAGTCATTTACAGAATTTTTACGCAGATTCAAACCGGCAGCAGCACCTGTTGGAAAGGAGAATGAGAAGATGATTTGTGTATTATTCAAAAAAACACTTCTACCAGGACCCATAAGGGATTTATTCTCAGGCTCTGTACTAAATTCTTTGGAAGATATTTATGGGAAAGCAGGGAAATTTATACGAAGAGAACAAGACAATGGTCTAACAAAATCAGACAAGAAGATGTTTTCAGAACATAAACTATATGCAACAATACCAAATTCTGGGGATAAGAGAGTAATTCACCAAAGTCACCATCAGATCAACCAGATCAGAAGAAAGCCCATAGAGAGGATGTTGAAAGCAGATGGAGAGAGGAAGAAAAAGCATTCATAAAATTGAACACGTCCCCAGAAGAAATACTCAAGCGCATAAGAGATGAACCATTTTATGAACCACCAAGACCTATGAGGAATAGTGGGAGAGGGAAATACTATTGTGATTATCATGGATCGTTCAGCCACCACACAAAATCATGTAGAAATTTGAGGAGATTCATTGACAGAAAGATAAAGGAAGGATATCTAATGGAATTTATTCTAAGTACGGGAACAACACCATCAGGAAGTAAGAGCCCAGAAAAGATTGTCAAAGGATGCGTAAAAATGATCCATTCGTACCCAATGCCTGTAAACAATACGAGGATAGATATCTCTGACAAAAAGAGGAAGTTAGAAGAAGTAAATTCAGCAGGATGCGTCCTTGATCCGAAAAGCCGAGAACTGATTCTACCACCGAATGACATAATATTTACAAAACATGACCTGATAGGAGTAACTATACCTCATTCTGATGCATTATTAATTGAACTATTAATTGATAATTGGTATTGCAGGAAAATCCTCATTGATCAAGGATCAACATGTGATATCATTTACCTTCAAGCAGCTGAACAGATGAAGCTCACAAAGGAAGGTGTGCTCAAGGAAAATAGCTCTGCAATAATAGGCTTCAATGGATCAAGAACATACCCAATGGGAGAAGTAACTTTACCAGTACAATCACGACATTAGTGACATTCTTGGTACTCAACACAAAGTCACCATACAATGTGATCTTAGGAAGAAATTGGCTACATGTAATGCAGGCAGTCTCATCTACGTACCATCAGAAACTGAAATTCAACACGAAGGATGGAGTATGCACAGTACCTGGAAATCAATCAGTCTCGAAGAAATTAGCAGTATTAACATGAATCAAAGGGGATTCGTATGAAACAACAAGGCAAGATGCAACATACCCAGTTTGAAGCCAGAACCTGATCTACAGAACCTACAACAAGGATGTGAAGATAAAATTACAGAGTCTGCAATTAAAGAAGGAGAAACAAGAATAGTTTTTATGAAGAAAAAAAAAACTCATGTTAGAGCAATAACAAAGCTCATGTTAGAGCAATGACAAAGCTCATGTTTAGAGCGTTAAACAAAGCTCATGTTAGAGCATACAATGTTCTATAGAGATGATAAATCTTTATTAATTAGATCATTTACAACACTAGTTTATTAAGGAAAAAAGCTCATGTTAGAGCATACAATGTTCTATAGAGATGATAAATCTTTATTAATTAGAGCATTTACAACACTAGTTTATTAAGGAAAAAAGCTCATAGTAGAGCATAAAATAGGAAACTCATGTTTAGGGCATCTAAGAACTGTTTTTAGGAAAGAGTTGTTCTTTTTCAAAATTGAAAAGATGATCAGTTATGAAATAGAATGCCCAGTAAATTTCTTCAGAATGTTACAATCCACTATTATGACTAAATTATTTCAAAGAGTCACAATAAAAAAAAAACTTCATAAATAACAAAAAAATATATATGAAGAAAAAGATAGATTAATAATAAAGCAGCTAGTGTCATTAACACTAGAACCTGCATAACAAATAACACATTCTTTAACCATAAAAAGAATAAGGCAGAATCTGCCATAAACGTCATCAAATACTCGATATTTACAGAATCTGTAAAAAAAAACCTGTACAAGGAATAAAAACAGAAGCTGCAATAAGCAATAATATCACAATTTACAGAATCTGCATAAGAACTGTAAAGTAAAAAAAAACAATAATAATAATAACAAATAATAATGATAACAATAAATAATAATATGGTGAGGTTCGTAAAACTAAGTCTTTCAGATCACAGGCGTTAAGGGGAACAATAAACCCTATTATGGTCTACTCAGGTCCAAATGTTATATAGCAGAGTCTGATGTCATATAACACAGACTATCGCTATCATTAAATAGCTAAGACTGATCCTGGTAAAAGAGCTGCCCTGATCCAAATAAACTAGAAGCTCAAACCTGAAGTTCAAATGACAACACAGAAAGAGACCCTGGCCAGGTATCTCGAAATAAGGCTGTCCACACCAATTGAGATAAACTGTATTCTCAAATGAGAAAAGGTAAAGAACCATGAAATCCAAAACAGTAGAGGAAAGACAAGAACCAGACATCACCATACATATATATATATATATATACAAATTAGCTAAATTAACGAAATAAAATGTAGTGCTAAAAACAAAGCAAAGTTAAGAGTAAAGGAAATGGGTGCAAATAAAGTAACAAAATCCATCCATTAGTGCCAGAAATAAGAAAATAATAAACATCATACATAAATCAAAAAGTATATGGACATAAATGTTACATAAAATACAATACCATCATTGTTAAACCATAAGTCCAAGTTATAAAAGAAGGAAGAAGGAGAAAATTCTAAATTAGATCATCATCTGGACAATATTCATTAGCAAGAATAGGAGCGTTAATGTCTTTCCTTGATAATATTGTTTTCAAATTACAATCATCAGATATGTCCACAATACCATTAGCGGCACCGATCTCGACCAAATCATCAGTTATCTCGACTGAATCATCAATTTCAACAGATGAATCTCCAACAAATACTGGTAAAGCATCATCTGCAAAAACAGGTAACACGAAGAAAAAAAAATCAAATTGAAAATTAAAATAAGTACAATACTAAAGATTAAATTTAATTGAGTAATTTAACTAAAATCAATTAATCATTTTCTTTTGGAAATTAATTTTACCTGGGGATTTCAAAATTGAAGCCACAAGAGCAACAAGTAAAGACAATTGCTTGTCCTGATTACTAATTTTCTTGTTTAGAAAACAGATCTCTTGTTTTAAAAGTTTGTTAGCAGCTACTAGCCCTGCATAATCAGAAACGCTTTCGTCGGTTGGACCTTACTTTTTCTTTTTAGATTGGCAAAGAATTAAATCTTTTACAACCTGTTTTCGCAACAAATGATAATACCAAAAAAATAATGATGAGAAAAAGATGTGAACATCAGAAACTTTAGTATATAAGATTCAAAATGTTCTTCTTTTAAATAACTAATGATAGTAAAATAGACTTACAGAATCTATAAATTTATTCACTTGATTTAAGAAAATGGCTGAAGGCATCCTCTGATATAGCCCCATCATCATGAACTTCATCAAGAATTATTTGTTTCCTCTTGTTAGAGCGTTTACCAGTATTTCTATTATCAGGCCTAGCCAACGAAGTCTGACCACCATCGAGCTGAATTGAGGAAGAAGATTGTTTAGCAGTAACCCTAACAAATATCTGGGGATTAGGACTGCTAAATAATCTATACTCCTCGGCGTAGAATCTATCAAACAGAACGAATTTTTGACATATTCTTGCAAATTGCTCACTTGAGGGTTTAACAAGTACACCTACAAAAATTCACATGAGCAATATAAGATAAAAATGAACAAAATGAACAAAATAGGAATACCCACACACAATGAAAAACAATACCTGTGGTAACGACATTATTGTAAGTAATCTCCTCGAGATCCTTAAGGGAATAGCGGGAATCATCATACCATTTACCAGAAGCAACAATGGGGTAATAACGAGTAGCATTCTCATTTTTAGAATGCCATAAAGCATCAAAATTTAAAGGCTCAACCTTATCATTCTTGCAAAAATGATAAGAAGAAGCAGCATCATGAAATCTGAGAACAAATCTGAAAAAGGAGGGGTACCGAAATACAACCAACTTTTCGTTTGGGCTCGTGAGTCTTATGGTTAGGTTTGGACGATCTCAAAAATCAATATCCAAACCTAGATAACCGGAGTTGTGATCTAGGGATCAACTCGACAAAGACAAGTCTTTGGAGTAAACTCGACGGTTATGGATAACGTACTTCTTGTGTTAGCTTTTAATTATATGTCAGAGTTTATATAATTGCGGAAAGGAAAAGCACACAAGACACCAGAACGTTTTTTTAACGAGGAAACTACCTTGTAGAAAAACCTCGGGACCTCGTCCAGATTGAACACCGCCCAGTACAAACTGACTACAAACTCTAGCCTACTATAAGACTTCGGTCTGGGATGTAGCAGAGACCAACTCAAGCCCTCCAAGCGAATTGGCTACTGTCGCACTCCTTACGTCTCTAGATCCCCCACAGATCGTCACACACTTGATTCCCCCAGCTGATGTCCTTTACAGGCCTAGGAGTTGCTTTGACCGCTGTCAAATGCTTGTGTCAGCAATACTGGCTTTGCAACCTAATTGTTGACGTATGATCGAACTGTCCTCTATCAGTTTCTCATACACAAGTTGACTTCCTTCGGATTGCTCCAGGTCATACGGAAATCTACTTCACAAATCAGGGCTGACAAGCAAACCGAGTAAGCTATGCCCAATTTGTCTCTACCTCCGTTGTACACGAAGAATCAGTTAAGAAACTTGTACAACCGGAGCTAACTAGGTCTTACAACACCGAGTGCAGCCGTGCGTTGCTACCTTTCAACTATGTGTGTAACGTATCAGTTCTTGAATAGCCGTATAGCAAAAGAGACGGACTATGGAATAGACAAGAACGTGATCAGGTTACCAAGGTTACAGGTTAATCCGATTTCAACAAATAAGGTCTCAATCTTCTACCTGTGCTTCCCAACTCTCAAGAGAAGTCTTTTATAGTCGAAGGGAGTTCCCAGAGGAGCTGCAACCTATAAAGGATGACTATACCACAACAAGCGTTCACCGAAGTGAAAAGATTTTACGGTCACTTCCCTAAGGACCTTCACGTATGCTTGATGCTTGCGGTATTTGTCCGTAGACACCTCTATTTATAGCACTCAATAAGATAGGTTGCTTTGGAATAAACCAATCAATTACTTGTCCCATAAGTTTGGGAACCCTAAACTTGGAACTCAAGTAATAGAGATTAATCTCAATTGGAATTCTTTTTAACGTTTATCTGCCAAGTGTTTTTTTAGCTCAAAAACACTTCAAGATAGAATCCAACAGACCAGAGATAATCTTTATCTTATTGACTCATTGAGGATCGTTAGATGGACTACAAAAGATATTTTCGTGATATACAAGTCCACCTAAGAAATTCTGGAAGAATATTCACTTAATCTGAATACCGGCCAAAGTAACCGAAACCTAGGTTCGCGTAGGTTCGCGAAATGTTCAGTCACCTTGGAACTCAGGAGAAATCCGAGTTTCTGGTTTGCGTACCGGTTCGTGAACCGTCCGCCATTCAGATTAGGCCAAACTTGGATTCCGCTGGAAGTTCTAGCTTAGCCAGGACTTAGACGTGTGTACGTCCTCAGTTGTAATCCATGGACTCTTGCTCAAGAGTACTCATTTAGATTCACCCATATCCAACTAATGATTTGCAAGCAAACCATTGCAATGGACAAATGGTATCGAATCTATCTCATTCATTCTTGTACTCATAGTATTTGTGGGAACAAATACTAGTCATGACACAAGGCCGTGTTGACAAGAATACGATCTCAATCGTTATGATCACTACTAAAGTAGTCGACTATATTTCGAAAGAATAGAGAAAGTAGAATAGAAGAATTTCCATAAAGTCATAACTCCTACTAACCTTTTGTCGATGAAAAATAATTGATGTCTTCTTTGTCTTCACAGTCTTCGTCTTCAAGGTCTCTACTACTTTGTCTATATCCCAATTCCGATATCTAAACTCTAGTAGGCTAAATCAAGAATTGAGTTTTGACACCTAAAACTGACAACTAGCTTGACATACCAACACTAGTGGGTTTGACCGGACAATGTCCTAACACTATCGGCAGAGAAAATTTGAAGGAAGGATTTTATCCTCCTCATTATTCAAAGACTGATTATAACTGTTATACTTACTAAGCAGACGAAGAGATCGTAAATTCATTATACCAGGGATAACTTTGGAAATTTTCAAAACCTCAAGAGAAAAAGAGGGAAGAGGCAGCTCAATTTTATACTTGAGATGATTTATAGATAATAATAATTCTCCAACTTGATAGTCTGAATCAGTTACATAAATTAATTCCTGACAATTGAAGATAGATCTAAAGGAAATACCTTTACTTTGATAATCTGCACCTAAAGATTCAAGATTTTTATAAGGACGATCTTTCATCCAACGGGGTTTAGATTCTTTAACTTTCTTTTTGTCAGAAGAAAAAGTATTATCAAAGTCTGAAGGAGTAGCCCGATTGCAGATCTGTGTTTCAGAGTTTTGAAAAATTGTTAAATCATGATTTTCCTCCAGGTTATCAGAACCTGCATAAGATTGATTAGAATTTGTGCGTGAAGACATGATGAAGTTAAAATTATAAGTGAAATAAATCAATCAACAGATATGAGCAAACGATAAAGATTTGAAGGCAATTTTTTTTTTCTTTGTCTCTCTCAAG
Source organism: Papaver nudicaule (assembly GCA_023529015.1). Lineage (NCBI taxonomy): Eukaryota > Viridiplantae > Streptophyta > Magnoliopsida > Ranunculales > Papaveraceae > Papaver > Papaver nudicaule. The sequence continues at coordinate 10,899 of JAJJMA010252370.1, forward strand.
ATAATAAGGAAGAAGGAAAAGGAAACGGAAAGAACAAGAATTGATAAAAATAAGAAGACTAATATATATATATACATATATGATGCAACATGTGTTACCAAAAATACCACGTGGTGCCACAAATACAGTTGACAGACAGATTCAGCTAATATAAATTAATATCAAATTGCAATGATAAAAGCGCATCCTGCACTGAGTGTTTTTGAGAAGGAGTACGCAGTACCCCCAACAAACAAAATTTGCATATAAATCATATAACAGAACCCACAAAAGCTGAGACACAATGATGTCCAAATACAACAGAAACTACAAAGTTTAATTCAAAACCAGTCCCCAGATAAGTTTTCAATAAAACTTGGGGCAAATATGTAGATGACAAAATATAGCATCCACCACAGAAGGCAACAGGAACCGGACTGGATGTACTGCAGGTCCTGAAGAGGGACTCAGAGGAGGATCAGACCAAGGTACCATAGTCCGGATAGGCGCTAATGGCCGCGGGTACAGAACCCGACACGAAGTGAGGCGGTTAAGCGATAGCAGAGACTGCCGAAGAGACTTCGAGGTTCTGTCATCCAAGAGGCGGGAATTCGAGTTAAATAATCGGATCTAAGATATTATCTAATGTATTTACTGATTTACCCTTAAACTTGTATTCCCGTCGTCTATAAAAGGTCAGCCACGCCTCATCTGTAAACCAAGTAATTCATGAATGAGAAAACAGACTAGACTCTTTCACTCTAAACAATCTCTCTCTCTCTTTACTTCTCTGTTAGTATGGTTAGTTGAAGCAAAATATTGGTACCTCATTATCGAGCAAATAAATTCAAACACTAGGAAAAGATTAGTAGATCAAAGCAAAGTCTAATTATCTCTTAGATCACCGGATTGACACCAGATAATTGGCGAAGGTATGATCTAAACCTAATTTCGTATCTTCAACAATTGTCTACGACATTGTCATAGGGGGAGTAAAATCGATGTGCTTGTCATGTCAAAGAAAAAGTTAGTGTATTGAGTAAGGGGGAGAACATATCATATTTGTGTAGTATTGTGGAGGGTAAAACACCCTCGGGACACGTGTCAGGATCGGAGGAGCTAAGCCCATCCAAGGGGTGCACCGCCATACTTCGGGAATAGACCACAAGGTGACCTCGAGGAAGAGCCGGGCGAAGAAAGACTCGTACTGGTCGTCAAAGGATAGAAGTGCGAAGACATCTTCGAAAGGATTCCACCGAAGGAACCGCCTTACTCGACAAGCTCTGACACCACCACGATTGAGTAGTTTGTCTTATTAGCTGTAAACCACTCAGACTCGGCCTATATAAGGCGAGCTCGAGAAACATTGTGGAGGTTGGATTTTTGGTGTAACCTAAGTTGTGAGAGTGGGATTAGATTAGTATCTCCTCAAACTCCTTAGGATCATATCCATGTACTAGTTAAGCAGGAATATAATTCATAGTTATACTCTTATCTCTTGTTATTTGCTCATGATGATAACTTCGGTATCTCTTATGATCTTCGTACTGTGCATGATATATGTTCGAACATTTGGTTTGATTAAGATCTGTGGCTGTCGGGTATAATGTGCTCATGCAGATTTTATACTCACACAGTTTGGCGCTAGAAACAGGGACTGATTAAAACAACTTAGGGTTTGCCTGTGATTTAGGGTTTTCAAATTCCTTTGGGATTTTTTTTCTAGGGTTTCTAAAAACTCTTTCTTAAAAACGTATTTTCACCATACTTTCATTACAAGCTCCATCACCTTGGACGTCTAAAGATCTTCAAAGCTTTAGCATGTTCAAGGGTTTTGAGTAAATCATCAGCATGATAAGATCGACGTCTCTTTAAGGAATCCAAACCTTGAAACACAGAGATCTAATCAAGAGCATACCAAACTTCTTCAAAATACATGTCTTTCGATAGAAACCAAGGAAAGAGTCATTCTCGATCATAAGAAATAGTCATGCAAAGTTCCAGAAAATACCCTAAAAAGTTTGTTTTACAGTTACTTTAAGAAAAATAGGCCAAGGTTTATTTTTAGGATTTTTTTTTTTACAACCTAATCTATATTTGGAAATAAACTTTGCAGCCTTCTTACCCATGACTTACTCGGAAAAGGACGGCTCGCCAAAACCTCCCTATTGGGAAGGTAGATTTGGACAAAGTCAGAATATAGTTAGGGTTTGGCCAAAAACGAGTATAACCCATGCTAAAATCTCGCGCGATAAAGTCTGTTACAACAGACAGACATACATGTCAGACCTAGTACACTGCAATAGCCGCCCTGGACCTCACGGGTTTTTTGTCTTTTACAGGTCACAATAAGCATGACTTCGAAATCCGGTCAGATGCCGAAGCAAAGAGTGGGTTCCTCGAGGTAGGGCACGGGCTCTTCGAGGCATAACACCAGATTTTCAACTAGCAAAGGACTATCGCCAGAGGTGGCAGCAAGCACAGTCCAGCACAGGGAGCGTGTAAACGAAGAGGAAGTACTAGTAGAGGATCTAGGCCCAAATGGAGAAGGGTTCCCAGAGGGTAATGAACTACCTCAGCAACAAATACAAGAAGAAAATGGTGAGAATGACGAGGACGAGGGCGAAGACGCCATCCCGAATGAAGAAATGCCAGCACAACAACCCTCCGAAGAAGCTACGACGAGGGCTGCACAGTTTAGGAAATTGATTAAAAAAAACAAGAAAATAAAGAAACTAAAAAAGCAACTAGCAGAGGCAAATAAGAAGGTGGCAGAAAAGTCGGCTTCAAACTACAAAGGAAGCAGCGAGGGGCATTCTCGCCCACACACCGTATCTCAGTCAAAGGGGCACTCTGCATCAAGGAGCCATACCAAGATCAAGGGTGACAGCAAGGGCCATGGAATCGTGGTATCGAGCGAAAAAACTGAACCCAGTATACGTCCGAAGGGGAATAGCATACACCAGGTCTACGAAAACGAACAAGCGAGGAAAGACGCCGAAACGCAGGCACTGCAGCAAGTAATGATGGAACAAATGCACATAAAAATGTACCTGAGAGTATTTTTAGCCTGGGCAGATAGGGACGAAGTACTTTGTAAGTATTTTCCTTCTAGTTTGAAGGGAGAGGCTTTGGCTTGGTACGATAACCTCGCAGATAGTTCGATCTCATCCTTTGAAGAGCTATAGAAGGTGTTCATACTACATTTCTTGTAGAACAACTCATCAAAGCCAGGAGTAGAGAAGTTATTCAGTATCAGAGTAAGACCTGGAGAATCTACCAAAAGTTTGACGGACAGATGGACAGCCCAGTGTGTAGAGGTGGGAAATGGAGCCTCGGAGAAAGACAAAGTACGGGCGTACCTGAATGCACTTGACGAGAAATCTCCTCTATACGACAGACTCTTCTCCAAAAATGTCGAAACGTTGCAAGATCTCCGAAAATATCAGAATGAGCGAATCACATTGGAACAAATTAAAGAGCAAGCAACTCAGAGGAAGGAAACCGTTTTGAAGCAAGTTCATTCAATAAACAATCTATCACTCGAAGAACGCGATCAAGCAATGAACAATCAATCAGGGGATCCCTCAAAAAGAGAAAGACAAAATGACAATGGCAGGTATGGCAACGAGGGTAAATTCGGTGACGGCAAATATCATGACAACAGAAAATACAATGACAGCAGAGGAGCGGGCTCCCGAGGAGAATTCGAAGGCAATAACACCCAACGAGGGCAAGAGGGAGGCAGAAAGTTTGGAACACCTCGGTCAGGATTCCCTGCATTCCAAGACAGGAAGCTCCCAAAGGTGTGTGTGTCCATCGAAGAAGCCCTTCGAACCATCGAGCAATCCGAGTTTGCAAGCGGAATGAGATATCCGAGGAGTAGGGGTAATCAACCTAAGCATACCAAGAATTCCGGGGATTACTGCCAATTCCATAAGTTCTATGGACATGCAATGGAGGACTGTGTCACAGCGCAGGATCAAATCTATTTCTTCATCACAAGGGATAAGTTCAAGCACCTCCTGGAGCTACCAAAGCCACCCCCAAACCAGCCACAACTGAAGGAGGAACAGAAACACGAGGCATGTGTCATAAGAATTGATCGAAACATCCCGAGGTTTAGCGACTGCAACTCCATAGTCCACGCAGACATCTGTAGGCGAGGCCCCGAAGGAATCCAGACAGACCGAATTCATAAAAGAGACTTCGAGGGAAAGGAAATATTCAGTGTAGCGATGAAAGGACATCTCGAGGAGTGGCAGAAACAACCAATTTTCTTTTCTGTGGCGGATATCCCTAATGAAGTAAGATCGCACAATGATCCCCTAGTCATTACATTGCACATCGAAAAGACGGCTATGTCCAGAATACTGGTAGACCCAGGAAGCTCCGTAGACATACTCTTCTGACGAACATACGACAAGCTACTCGGAAAGAATATTGCCTTGGTACCCTCTTCATACAATATATACGGCTTCAATGAAAAACCCTCGACGCCAAGAGGAGAGCTATCGCTAATGATCCATGTGGGGAGTCTGAAACGACCAATATCATTCTGTGTGGTCGACATAGAATCTCCTTACAATGCCATCGTGGGAAGACCTTGGTTGCACAACATCATGGGAGTAGCCTCCACACTGCATCGAAGAATCAGATTCCCTACCCCACTTGGAATCGCAGAAATACCAGGTGACCCAGCCGAGGCTCGTGTGTGCAACGAGATCGATGTCCAAGCAAGAGAACATCCAAGAAAGGATTGCCCGAGTCAGGTCAAGCACCCAAAGATTACAGATTCTCGCATAAGTGAATTCATAGTTGAAGTCAAAGCAGGGATGGCAGACACGACCATAAGAAACACAACAACCTACAAGCAAGGCACCCGACCTACCAACAAGGGGAAGGATCATTGCCTAACAGGGAACCGTTCCTCGTCGCAACTAGTAGCATCCAAACTCCGAATAAATCGTCAAGCGAGCCTAGCTCGGACAACGGAGGCAAAAACATGCTACAGGAGCAATTCTGGGCTGGGCCCTATGTAATCGAGAAGGCACTCGGGAACAACACATACAACTTGATTAACCTCGAGGGTCAAAAGCTAAGCACCCCAGTCGAGGGAAATAACTTGAAGCACCTTAATTAAGGCATTTTATGTAAACAACACGTAAGAAATTGGTATCTAATAAAGGAAGAAGCTTGATCTATCTAAAGTTGCACTCTTCGATGCATTTTATTTTCAAACTCCAGATCCTACCAGACCGGGTAAAAAACCCAATCTGGCTAGGCACACTTATAAAGGCTTTAACGCCACAAAAAACAAAACTGGCCATGACGCCATCTCCTCTAGTGCCTCGACGCAAATAAAAGGCTCTAACGCCAAGGCCTAGACGCCAAAAATAAAAAAAGACCTCGTATAGCAGGCACAGAGCTGATGTTCATATAAGCCGTAAGGGCCCTACGAGCTATGTGACACAGTCCTCTACCCACAAGACACCCCGTTAGCGGTGGGTACTTTGTATCTAGGCTACATAAGCTAAAAGATACATTTGGACCTCTCTTTCTGAGGTGGGTACTACCACACGACCATGAGGACCTCTCTTTCTGAGGCGTCGAGGGGACGATAAAAGGGATTAACATCTACCTTTAAAGGTGGATGGAACCCCGAGGCAGCTAATCCGCTCACATTCACGGGAATGGTAGGCGAATTATGCAGCCGAGGGACCTCCTCCAAAAAACTAAAACATAGCCTCGAGGAGGGGCTAACGAGAAACAAATGGGTCGAATTCTAGTCCGCGACAGGAGAATAGTACCATGTCTAAGCTCCAGCCTTGACCGGCACTCCCCCATCGAGTTACTTTATTATCGAAGTGCAAGCATAGCTGCTACCCACCATAAGTTCCTCACTTTACTCGGGGCAAATGGATTATCAGAACACTGCCATGTTCTCTCGGAGGATACCTTGTATCCTCGATAACCACCCAGTATACCAAGGAAAAACGGGTACCTATGGCCTCGATAGCCTTTGTTTGCTTTAAAACAGGCAAGTAGCTAAAAGCCTTTGGGAAGGGTGATCCGTAAGCCCCCACTAGCATGGTTTACTATCTCCCACATCGAAGTAAGCCCTGGAGTTGCACCTCGAGTACCCTTAGGAGCCTAGAATATTGCAACAACAACTTAGTACTTACTCACGAAATTCTCAGCACAGATATATGCAAATTCAAAAGGGAAATAAAGCTCCAATAAAGCAACAAAGGCTTCTTCATAGACATAGTAAATACAGCTTACAAGCACAAAAAAAATGGGAAATGCCAAGTACAAAAACCCTTGCATCAGAAAATAAAGAGGAAAAATCAAAAGCTTCACTGCTACAACCTGGGAGAAACTTCATTAGATAGCACAACGTGACGAGGGGAGGGATCTCCAAAAACTTTCATGACATCCCAAAGCCATTTTTCAGCCTCCAGATCCTCTTCATAAGTTCGAAAGCCAAAGTGATCTTGTCTTGAAGGAGTGATTTCCCTAATAGGCTCAGACTCACTTTCGCTCTCCTCACTGTACGCGGCCGAGGATTCTTGAAACAAATAGCTATTCCCTTTATCGAAGTTAACACTCACGCCACCACCAGTGCTCGACACTTTGGCGTCACCAAGATCCTGTGCGGCATCATCAGCAGGGTGGCCAGTATTAACTAAAACATCATCCTTCGGATCATCCTGGGGATTGTTCTTCGGATCATCCTTCGAACCATCATCTGGAACATCCTTCGAGCCACCCTTGGGATCGTCTTTCGGATCATCCTTCGAATCACCATCAGAACCATCCTTAGAATCACCCTCAGAGTTCCCCTTGGGATGATCTTCGGAGTCACCTGAGTGGCCATCATCATAACCACCATCGATATCACCTTCATCATCGTCAAGACCTTTGTCTTCAGGAATTCTCCCAAGTAGCCCTCTCTTTCGCGCTTCATCCCTAGCTAACCTTACAAACACCTCTTGAGAAAGCAAGTATTCTTCGCTTGGAAGTATCGCGTCAGCATCCCTTGCACCAACATCCCCAAAGGTAGGAGGCTCAATGCCGATGGCTCTAAAGAGCGAGCGACCATGCATTCGACAGGCCATGCTAGTAGCTAGGGAGATAGTAAATGCAGATCGAGTAAGCAGTTCTTCGACAGCCCGTCCATGTCTTAACTGATGGTTGATGAGAGCAAAGCCAGTAACTATATTCCTAAGGTCCTGCTGGCACTTGAGGCAAAAATTTCGTTCAGCAGTCATTTCCTCAACACTCCTCTGCACATCCTCTGAGCGACGCTTACGTTCGAGCTCCAGCTCTCGAGAAAGCATGTTCCCATCAGCTGTTCGACGTCGCTGTTCCTCTGATAATTACTTCGACAATTGTTTTGCTCTCCTTTTAAACTCCAACTTTTGGTCGGCTTCAAGTACCAACTGATTGGCAGCTTCGTCCCTTGCAGCCTCGGCGTCTGCAACCTTCTTTTGTAAGTTGGCTTCTATGCCTGCAAAAACAAAACCAAACGCAAGTGGAATTGAGATGGCAGACCATAATCCAAGGACACATCAAGAACAAAATAAAAACAATCAGGGTTAGTACCCTACTTTCTTTAACAATCATGTACTCGGTCACTTCGTGTTGATTGGTAAAACGAGGTTGGGAAGCCCTCTTCCTAATATCTTCAGAAGAGGCCACTCCTAGCCTAGCAAGCTCTAATCGATACTCATAAATCATCTGAGAAAGATGGCTTTTCGACTTTTTGGCCTTGGCAAGCTCCATGCTTATATCATTAAAACCCTTCTTCAAAACATCATTCCCCGCAGTCATCTCTTTGTTGACATTTTTCAAAGCGGCCATTTGAACCCTCAAATTCCTGATATCTTGTTCTAGGTTCCCAACCACCACCCTGCCAGAGACACTAATCGACCTATCCTCGCGGGCAACATCTTTCTCTCGTGTCAAACGATCCACATCTAGCTGGAAAAAGTGATTTTCTCTAGCAATAGTCTCATTTCTATTTCTTTCCTCCTCAAGAAGACGTTCGGTCTTCGTGTTCCTTTTCTTCTCTTCGGCTAGAAGGTTCTCAGCCTCGTGCCTTTTCCTCTTATAATAATCTTGATCGTCCCAGGCTTTATTCCTCTCCTTTACAAGCTTATCAACTTCACTTTGATGACCTCTACTACCAGAGGAACTGTGAGAGGGTTTCTGACTCTCTCGGGAGCCGTTTAAGGCTAGTTTAGCTTCGTTGAAATTTTTCTCGCTCTCTTCCAACTCGCCTTTTTTAGAAAGCAGTAAACTGTTCTCAGAACAAAGCTACAGAAAGAATGAAGCAACTACAAAGACAACAAATCCTTACCTATTAGCTTCTTCCTCTCAAGAGCGCTGCGAGTCTTCTCTTTGGCAAGCTCTTCTTGCATTTGGAGGAACTTACGCTCATGGTACTCAGCTTCGCTAAACAAGTCAAAGTTATGTGCCAAAAGACCAGAGGCATGGTAGTCACTCTGTCCAAACATTACACACCAAAACTTAGCCAAAAACAAACATAAGACAACGACGCTATCAAACACAGCAACTCACCATTTGAAGCATAGCCAAGCTCTCCTCGTAGGACAAAGGCGGATGGCGAAGATCATAATCCATTCTGGGGCAGTCGCCCCCAACAACGTCACCAAACTTCGTGCAAAACTCAGGATCCAAAGGGCAGCCCAAAGGATCAGAGGCATAGGCATCAAAACGAGACGAAACTTCCACGGAAAAATCACTCGGATTATGATTCTCAAAAAATACCTTTTTGAATCTCTTGGCAGTATATGGTTGGACGCGTTTGCCAGCGTAGCTAGGAGCAGGTGGAAACTTTGAACTACGAGGGAAACTCATAACTAGTTCCTTCGAAGAATCCATTTGGACAGTCGAACCGTCCCTTCGGGGGAGAAGAATGTCAACCACATGAACAATTTTCTTTGAAGAAAGAACAAAAGGTTCGACCGAGACAGCAATAGTGGTAGTAGAGACAACCACGTCTGAGGCAGAGGCAGAGGCAGGCGCACTTGGCACAACGACGTTCGACCCAACTGCAGCAATCTCTTCGATAGTTTTTTTGGAAATTGGAACTCCACTAACCTTCGGTGCAAGCACTTCGCCAACAACATTTGTTATCGCTTTTTCCTCGAAAGGCTTCGTCGGTACCTGGTGTTGATTCGACAAGTTTGCCTTGGAGGATTTCTTAAAAACAAACTTCTTGCAATAGCAACCTCCGTATCCCCACCATACTCAAAACCTAACAGATCACTGTGTAGACTCAAATCGACACCAGAAATAGCTTTCCCCTGCAGAAGAGAATCCGTCTTCCTCAGGAAACAAATAGAGGCAAGTATTAATACTCTCCTAGTAAAAAGCACATCTCAAGAAGGTATTTGTTACCTACTGCATAGTCTCCTCATCCGCTCGGGAACGCTTCAGGCTACTCGAAGTATCCACAGAAGCACCTTTGCCCTTCCTCAAAACTCGGTGAGACAGCCCTTTTTCTTCGTCAGAGAAATGGATCATAAATAAATGTTGAGTGGAAAACTCGTGACATACCTCGAATTGGGACCGAGGAAAGAAGCGTCCAGCATCTTTCCAGCCTCGAGAACAGGACCCTCTAAAAGCACAGGCTCCGAGTACCAGTCTTCATCCATGTAGTAGTCTAAAGTCCCTGAAATTATATTCGCACCCCCCTTTATAGTCCGAAAACTAACATCCCAAGGGGCTAGCTCGTTATCTAATGTTAAAAACGACTCGTAGTGAAGAAAGAAGTTCTGAGCGGTGAAATAAAACCTCTTCAGGGAGCCAGCCTCGGAATTATCTTCGGAGCAGGAAACCCATCGATTGATAAGATGTATAGAACTACAAGTAAGCTGCATCACACCCCGAGGACTAGGAAGGGAGCAAAGAATTTCAAGAAACAAATGATTGGAAGGTTGGTAAAGAGGAGGAATCAACCCAGCAGAAATTTGATGAAAAGTAACCAAGAGCTTGTTTTTGTTGCATCGAAACTACTCAACTAACTCTGGAGTCAGCCGGCTGCCCGGAGAGCCAATAGCCTGTATCTTGAAAGAGTCATCTTTAAAGCCTAAGTTCTTCATCATCGAGATGAGAACATCAACTTTAGAAGGAAAAGACATGAAAGAAAAAACAAAGGGAAAGAAAGCAGAACTCGCCGGCGCCGGAAGTAGCAGAAGCAAGATTGATCAGGAGCCCAAGGGACGATAAAAAGGAAAAAAGAGTTGTCTTTATGAAGCTATGAGAAGATTAAAGCAAAGGGTCTTGAAGGAAAGTGTCTAAAAAGCACCTGATTAAAAGATAAAAATTTAAGGTTTCCGGAAAAGAACGCCGGAGCAGAGGAAGAAGAGTACGAAGAGACTAAAATTTTTAGAGGGAGAAAACCAAAACTTAAATAGTGAAGGGAAACTGGCGCTTCCTGTGAGAAGGTCAAAAGGTTGCGAAAATCTCGGGAACATGCATAACGTGTCATAAAACGTCACACTTGGCGGATAGTGGGGTGCATGGCGAAAGGAGTAGGACGAAGAAGAAATTTCCTTCCTAAGCATCTTCGATACAAGGAAAGGAAAGAGGCAAACTGTGGAGGGTAAAACACCCTCGGGACACGTGTCAGGATCGGAAGAGCTAAGCCCATCCAAGGGGTGCACCGCCATACTTCGGGAATAGACCACAAGGTGACCTCGAGGAAGAGCCGGGTGAAGAAAGACTCGTACTGGTCGTCGAAGGATAGAAGTGCGAAGACATCTTCGGAAGGATTCCACCGAAGGAACCGCCTTACTCGACAAGCTCTGACACCACCACGATTGAGTAGTTTGTCTTATTAGCTGTAAACCACTCAGACTCGGCCTATATAAAGCGAGCTCGAGAAACATTGTGGAGGTTGGATTTTTGGTGTAACCTAAGTTGTGAGAGTGGGATTAGGTTAGTATCTCCTCAAACTCCTTAGGATCATATCCATGTACTAGTTAAGCAGAAATATAATTCATAGTTATACTCTTATCTTTTGTTATTTGCTCATGATGATAACTTCAGTATCGTTCTTATGATCTTCGTACTGTGCATGATATATGTTCGAACATTTGGTT
>JAJJMA010252375.1:369-15867 GCA_023529015.1 Papaver nudicaule
GAAAAGGTTTGTGAGAGTAGAATTCTTGGTGAAATATATTGTGTTTAGAAAATATTACAGGGAATTGAGAGGTGAAACTAGGCCAATTGAAATCATCATCATCATCCTCTTCTCCTGATTCTTCAATCTTTCCTTCCATGGATGAGTGGTTGATGCGGTTACAGGAAGAAGAAGAATGTGTGACGGAATCAAAAATTCGCCAGAATCACAGAGCACTTGTAGATGTGAGATTGAAGGTTTAGATCTTTGATTAAAACCAATTTCCAGTGCATAAAAACCCCCAGATCAGATGGAATTAAGGTTTAAAATGGGGATCTAGGGAGAATCGGATGTGTATGGGTTAACTCATTATTTCTCCGATTCGCAGAGCCTTTCTCAGATTTCAGTTTATTTTTTCTTGAAATGAAGCAGACGCAACTCGTACCAAACCCACAAAAAAAAAAAAAAAAAAAAAAAATTCTTTATCCAGATGTTGTTTAAAAATATAGGAACCAATCACACCATGTAAACCTGACGACATTATCATAATTATAGCAGATGGTACGTATGTAAATTATCTTTACCCTTGAACAGATGGTACGGCATTATCTTACGACCTTACTTAAACAGGGTTCGATAGGCTCGTACCTCTGCATTCTTAAGTTCTAAAGAGACAGGAACTAAAGTCTGGTTGATGAACCATAACCGCACGGCGGCTAGAGCGTGATTAGTGGTCACCGGTCTATGATGTAGGCTGTGTGATTGTAGAGGATCGTTCTCAGCTCTTTTTAGGATGGCGAAGGTGCTCGTACTGCCACTTTGTATTGGAGGACTGTAAATACAGTCGACACGACCGTAAGTATTAAAAGTAGAGCAGCAGCAATAACTGAAATAATCTTCCATGGACTGCTGCAATAATTACGCTTCAACGTAGCTGTATGCGAGTGCCACTTCGTTTTATAGTATCTATCCACATCTTGTTTCAACTTATTATATTTACCACCTTCAACATGTATCGCGAAACAAAGCTTGTTGAACATGTTAGACACGTCCTCATCACATCCTAACTCATGAGTGATGATTCCCGCCTTATGAAGAACCTCAACATCTTCCGCAGAATTTATGAGAGAATCCATTAACAGGACGTAGGAACTCACATGAGTGGCACCACCGCTGTATAGTTGCTCATAAGCAATAAGATTTCTAAATGTTTTATCAGATTCGTCAAAGATTGATATTGGAGGGATTTCGAAGATACCAGCACTACTAAATTCAACATTCAGAAAACTTTTAGTTCCCTTCTTGAACTTGACTCCTACGCGATTCAGTTTTGTTGCACTTGGAATAGGCACCAATGAATCATGTTCGGTATGAACTGTTTCTACGGAAGGAAGTCGGAGTAGCATAGCAAGTAGGTCTAGTAAATGCGAAGCATCTTCATACTGTTTAAGAATATCACCGGAAGGGTTGTGGTTTGCCGTTTTTGTGGGAGAGATTGTCTCTGAGATGCGATGCTGCAGATATTCAAGAGCAATGGAAATTAAAGAATTTTTTTTTCTGAGTTCTTGAGATGCAACTGCGTTGAATAGACTTATAAGGACAAACAACGGAAGTTGGTTCTCAAGAATTAATAAATCGCGAAGCACCGTATACTGTAGCAAACGATTATTATGCAAAGGGGCATCTTGAACAAAACCCGTCCGATTGTGAAATCTTAGTAAGACCCCGATAATGAATAAACCATCAATTACCATCATCTCTACCAAATCCTTACTGTTGAAATCTAGAGTTTCCGAATAGCATTCGCGGATTTTATGCTCTTCCCTTTGAATCGCTTCAAAACATTTCTTATAAACAGCAAGCCACTCTTCTGTTACTGGCTTCCCCGATTTGTTTGGCCAAATAGATGGGGCCGCTTCTTGTGTTTGGGCTGGAATAGATGGGGCCGCTTCTTGTGTTTGGGCTGGAATAGATGGGGCCGCTTCTTGTGTTTGGGCTGGAATAGATGGGACCGCCTCTTGTGTTGTGTGACTTTTGTCTAATGTGGCCATTAAAATTAGATCGTGTGCAAACCCCAGTTTTATACGCTCCGTTGCTTTAAAACTTCCGATTCCATGATGGAAAGGACCAATAGATATCATCTCGGGCATGTATGCACTAGGCTCCTTCAATTTGTGAAAGCTTTGAGGAACCCGAGGAATAGAACCGGTTTTTTCCCGTGTAGGCTCCAAGTTTAAACTTTGTGGTGAACTATTTCCAAGCTTTGCCATGATGGAACCATAAAATACGTCTATGGAAATACGTGTTTCAGTCGTTGAATTAGGAATTTCCGTTTCGGCGGAATGAATTTCTTGTATGGTGGGAGAAGAAGATTCTACGATTTGCATCTCTCCTGCAACTCTTATGCACAGTCACAACGTAGATTTAGGAGCGAATGGAGAGCAGTGAAAGAAATCTAGCATGATAGTTTTAGTCGAGATACATCGTTTACATTTATACTACTTGGTATGAGAAAACTATTGCGGGAATGATATGCCAATTGCACTTAATATCTTAATTAATTAAAAATGTCGTGTGCATGATTGGGATCGGCACGACTTTTCAAAAGAGGCCGAACAACCTACAGATTATTTTAGGCTGTTGACATCAGTGCAGAGTTTCCTTTATTATTTCCTCTGGATTTTTTTTTTTAAAAAGCAAGGTCTATATATTATTTTAATAAGTAAATGAGGTTACATGTAGTTTGATGTGTATAGAGTAAAACAAAATACAAGTCGACACATAAATCCTAACACCCATTTACTTATTGACCAACCTACGCTACCCCAATCCATTACGACTGCTCTGATAAAACCGAAGGATCAACAGTGTAAATACAATCATAGCAGCTTCTAGCACAGAACCACGAACCAACTAAACCAACCGTACCAAGTAACCAACAAACCTAAAACACCAAAGTTGCCGGTGCCGAGACTGTAGAGTCTCTAAGACTGACCACCTATTTGGGTAGCCAATCATTTTCAACTGAACCAGAGAACAAACGAACCAAACCATAGTAACCAACTGTGCAGAAGTGGCATAAGAGGTAGTGACTTCACGTCATGCCGGACTATGACCTAAACAAACCTGCAGTGTAAAATTGAGAGTGGGAGACCACACTCTATGAACTATCAGAAATGGGTATGATGTACACATGTACACCGCATCAAAATGGCCAAGCACAATTTTTTTTCTTCTTTTGAATAAAAGAAGGACAGATTAAACTTGAAAAAGAACTGTACAACATATACTTGTATTTACATAGGTCTAACAGACCAAACCATGGCTTAGAAACAGATCACTTGTCTCGCATTATAGCCTCCCAGTTATATATAAGCTGATTTACAGAATAATGGCTTAGAAACAGAGCACTAGTCTCGCATTATAGCCTCCCAGTTACATATAAGCTGATTTCTAGAATAACCAAAGAAAGTGTCCAGTTGAAAATATCATAGCTTTAGATTAAGTTTAACACCCACTACTAGATTGTCTTTAGATTTCCCATGTGCACCAATTCTTCTCGCGTTTCGTTCTGTCCATAACTGCCAGAGAATGGCATATGGTAGCAACATCCATATAGTATAGTTTCTGGTTCCAAATCTAGTGATTCTCCGACTTCTGAGTTGCTCCTCCACAGAACCACCATAACCCAATCAATGTTCCAACAGTTTAAGAAATAATCCCATAAATGAGAAGCCCATTCGCAGTGAAGAAATAGATGTTTGCTGGTTTCAACATGTTTATTACAGAAGAAGCACAAAACTGATGTTAAATGCATACCGTAGCATGCTTCTGGTAGGCAATGACTTATGCATGACAACTCACACCAAGAAAGATACCTTTGGAGGTACTTGTTTCCCGCCTAACAGCCTTGCAAACGAGCATTCTAATTCTAGGTTCTCTTGTAAGATTTTCTACGTAAATCAGATACCAAACGGATACCAAAACCATGCATAACAGATATACGTAAATCACGATAACTTGAGAATCTTGCTTAGACTAAGATCATGATGTAAAACAGAGAGAAGAGTTATAGGTATACCTGACATCCTAGCTTGTAGAGCAGCAGTCCTTGGTTGCGCAGCAGTTGAGCTTGAAGTCTTCTCTTCTCTGTCAGGGTTGCCGTATATGGGATACGATGTGCAGTTATGACGAGAAGAGGGACTCCCCTCCTTATATACTTGCAACTCTAGTCTATCCCATAATAGAATTAGAGTCCATAGGGTTACAACCACCATAGGAACTGCTAGAACACCCCGCAGTTTAGTTAGGGTGCAAATAGTTGACTTGCAACCCACATCTCTTACCTGACATAGCTAATGCGACTCAATGATCCAGGTTTTGGCTCATGCAGGTGTTTAGAGCTAACCACAATATTTTACATCTCTTGCAGCTTTGCATACATCTTCCTTGTTGAGAAATCTCCTCCTAAACTGTCCCTTTTGCCAGCTACCAACTGCACCTCTCTCAACATATGTTTCAGCTCTAGAAAGTAAATACTTTCCGCTGGGTTGAGAGTTCTGTTAAACTGAAATCGCCAAACCCCATTACACATATCACTAATACTTGCGAATTTCTGCGAGCTAAAACGATAAAGCCTCGGGAACTTGATCAAAAGTATAATTTAGAAATATTGCAAATTCAATAACTTAATTTCTCATATACATGAAGTTAACCCAACCCCGATATTATTAGTTGGCTCGTTAACTGAATAAGAGGGCGTCTTTTTTTTCTTCTTGGATCCGATTTGTTTGAATCTGACTAAAATTAGCTGAATGATCTGCATCTGACTCAATTTTGGGAAATGGTGGTGTGATCATTTGGATTGTGAATTGTTGTGAAACTATAAGTTGTTGTTGATTTGGATTGGAGTGTTGGAATATTTTTTAGATTGTGGAATGATTGTTATGATGGCGGTCCCATGCCGAGGATACACGGATATGCGGGCTCGTACCAAGGATATACAGATAGGCGGGGCACGAACCGAGGATAGCTTGAGCAAATTATCGGAATGACCCTGGTAAGTGCGGCGTCCGTACCGAAAATACACGATAGGCGGTACCCATGCCGAGGATACAAAGATAGGTGGAGCACGACCCAAAGATAATCGTGCGGTGCGGTAGGATGAACTACGGTCGTGCTTGATCCCTTATTGGGTACGGTTCAACACTTGAAATGAAAGTAAGTTTTTAAGTTTTGTTTCTTGTGGATCAATAATGTAACATTGGTATGGTTGTTTGACTATTAATGATTTATAGAATTAAATTGTCACTAGTGGAAATCAACCCCTAAACGACCCTGAATAGGGGTGGCGTACAAGCTAATAACGACCTCTAGTCAGCGTTGACAGAAGCGTCGCAAATAAAGCGTGTTATAATTGAACGACCCATCAGCTAGGGTCGCTGAACAGCGACCCCCATCAAGGGTCATTGCATAAGGGACGACAACAACGGGTCTTGTTGGTTTTTTCTTTGGATTTTCAAATAAAAAATAGAATCAGATTTGTTTGCAGTCAGAATGACTGAGCTTAAACAAATCTGATTCAACTTGGAATCTGATTCAACCCGAAATTGAACTCAAATTACAATGTAATGAAACTGGAATGACAAATTCAAATGACCATTCTAATAAAAATTCATTGTATTGATTACAAAATTCAAAACTCAATTGACACTGAGCAGGTTCAAAGTGAAAAGCAGGGGTACCCAAATACCAACTTTTCGTTTGGGCTCGTGAGACTTATGGTCAGATCTGGACGATCTCAAAAATCAATATCCAGATCTGTGTAACCTGAGTTGTGATCACAAGTGATCAATTCCTACAAAGACAAGTCTTTGTAAACCTTTGTTCAAGATTGGGAATTAACGTCAGGTTAGGAATAACGTACTTCTTGTGTTTGCTTTAATTATATAATCAGAGATTATAATGCGGAAAGTAAAGCACACAAGACACCGGAGATTTTTTTAACGAGGAAACTACGACCTGTAGAAAAACCTCGGGACCTCGTCCAGATTGAACACCGCCCAGTACAAACTGACTACAAACACTAGCCTACTATAAGACTTCGGTCTGGGATGTAGCAGAGACCAACTCCAGCCCTCCAAGCGAATTGGCTACTGTCGCACTCCTTACGTCTCTAGATCCCCCACAGATCGTCACGCACTTGATTCCCCCAGCTGACGTCCTTTACAGGCCTAGGAGTTGCTTTAACCGCTGTTAAAGGCTTGTGTCAACAATTTCGGCTTTGCAACCTTAACTATCGATTGTATGTTTGAATTGTCCTCTTCAGTTTGACATACACAAAGTGACTTCCTTCGGATTGCTCCAGGTCATACGAAAATCTACTTACAAGCGGGGGCTGACAAGTAAACCGAGTAAACTATGCCCAACTTGTCTATACCTCAGTTGTAAAAAGAATCACTTAAGAAACTTATACAACTGGAGCTAACTAGGTCTTACAACACCGAGTCCAGCCGTGCGTTACTTCCTTCGAAACCCTGTGTGTAACGTATCAGTTCTTGAATGACCTTATATCAGAAGAGAAGGACCGTAGAATAGACAAGAACATGATCAGGTTACCAAGGTTACAGGTTAATCCGATTTCAACCAATAAGGTCTCAATCTCCTACCTGTGCTTCCCAACTCTCAAGAGAAGTCTATATAGTCGTAGGTAAATCCCGTGAGGAACTGCTTACCTAATAGAGGATGACTATACCACAACAAGCATTCATCGAAGTGAAAAGATTTTACGTTCACTTCCCTAAGGACCTTCACGTATGCTTGATGCTCGCGGTATTCGTCCATAGACACCTCTATTTATAGCACTCAATAAGATAGGTTGCTTTGGAATAAAGCAATCAATTACTTGTCCCACAAGTTAAGGAAACCCTAAACTTGCATACCAAGTAATAGAGATTAATCTCAATTGGAATTCATTAACATTTATCTGCCAAGTGTTTTGTTAGCTCACAAACACTTCAAATCCTCAAAGCCACATAATGCTAAACATGAAGGAACAAAACTTTGACACAAAAATACTACTTTAAAACAGCTAACACATTAACAGCATGACATCTGAAATAAAGTACCTAGATATAAACAAATAACTCAGTCATAGCCAGTGAAAAGCAATAGTTCTTCAGCGGCAACTTGGTTTCCATACCTGAAATGTAAACATGCGAGAATTAAAGAAAGTTCAGAGCAATAATTAACAAAATTTTAGGTAGCGATGTTCCTATAATTAACAAGATGATTCATATAAACTTAGAACGTAGTAAGCCGGTAATAACAAGGTGGATACTAAGTTGGTAAAGAAAGACAAACAACGAACCAAGATAGGTTTCCAGGAAGAACAAAACTCAACTGTAAGTGCTACAAGCCTACATCTATAAGCATCATAATAAGTTTGTTATACCTAAGAAAGAAGTTTATGGTGTGGATCATGATTCAACGGTGTGACGGTCCCCGCTGGAACAAAGCAAGCGTTAAGAGATCTGAGCTCCCCAATACCAGAAAAACAGTAGTAAAGAATAGTAATATCCTCCCGCAACTCCTGTATTCATTAAATATATATAAGATAAACACCTATAGTGGCACATGATAATTATGCCAGATAAAATATAACCACAAAATGAACATTATACCTGATCAAACAAAGGAGGTGCAGCAAGATATGTAGTACTGAACGTTCATAAGGAGCTACCTGGAACATCAAAAGAAGAGAATTATTACACAATTTTACATTAGCCACTAGCAGTTCTGCGCCATAAACAAGCAAACCACAACAGAACCAAAGCTCCAACCTTCAATAGTTGAAAGCCGGGGCATAATGGGTCTGAATGCAAAAGATATATTCTCTAAATACTTTCTTATAGCTTCTAACTGTAATAAATTCTAACAACCCAGATCAACTAACAAAGTTGTAAACACCTAAATTAGTAGAAATAAACGCACCAATATAACAGTAAATCATGTGAGCTCATAAACTTGCAGAAACAAGATCAACAGTTCGTGTAATACCCACATCTCTTTTAGTTTCAAGATACTCTTTGACATCACTTATAAACAAAATACTAAGTTGAATAACTGAAAGATACTACGATTCAACGTTAAGAACCGTCAACTCTTTTTCTTTTTACTCAGTAATAAATGATTTTCATTAAAACAAAAACGAAAGTACAAAGCCAGTTCAGGCAACAAAACAATAAAGAAAACTAGCAAAATCTAAAGTAAACAATGTCAGGAAATTCTACAGCATTCAGAAAAGTAGGCCTGGAATTAAAGCTACAGATGATCCCCCTACCCAAACCAGCACCCATCTTAGCCATCTTATCTGCTGAGAAGTTTATCTCCCTGAAACTATGAATGAACTTCCAACTATCAATCTCTTGGCATAATCTGTTCCATCTAGTTAGCACAAACCAAGGAACTTTACCATGAATAAAAGCAGCAATAACTGCTTTAGAGTCAGATCTGAAGATGATATTCCTATGTTTGTTTTTCACTGCCCATTCACCAGCATGAATGACTGCAAGAACCTCAACCACAAAATTAGTTGCATTCCCTATTCCACCTGCCACTGCAATTGAAACTCTACCAATGCTATCTCTTCCCACAAATCCAAACCCAACATAGCCTGGATTACCCCTTGAAGCACCATCACAACACAGAAGAATTTGATCATCTCTAGGCAGTTGAAATTTAATCTCAACCACCCTAGCTTGCTTAATCATTCTGCACTTGAGGTTGAATATTCTCAGTATTTGAAGATCATAAGAGGTATTCCACATGGTCTTCTTCATCCTGACATCACACTCTGAAGTAAGATTAATGATTCTATCTTGAATCATCTTGTCATTGAAGGTTCCATTTTCAAACAACATCTTATTTCTTGTAAACCATAGCTTTCTCAGAGTGATAAAAGAAGGATTTCTTATAATACTTTATCCACTGTCCTTTACTATCTTGGAACTTTGATCTAAAGAAAACAGCCCAATCATCCTGATCATTTTGTATTTTCCACAATAGTTTCATAAGTAAAGCTTTGTTAATGACTTCCAACTTTCTTATTCCTAGACCACCTTCTTCAATTGGAGCACACACTTTTTCCCAGTTAAGTGTAACTATTTTCCTTTTTGAAGGATCACCGGACCAAAGAAAGTTCCTGATTATTCTTTCACAAGTCTTCAAGATTTTAATAGGCCACTTATAAACTGTCATGTTATAAACTGGTATACTACACAGAACATGCTTCACCAATACAACTCTTTCTTGAAAAGATAAAATTTTACCCTTCCACCCTGCAAGCTTATCTTGCATCATCTCAACAACACTCCGCACATGGTTTGTTCTTATACTGCCATGGATCAGATAAACACCAAGATATTTGTCTGGGAAATGAGAAAGAGACATACCACACATTTCAGCAATTTGATTTTTCCTGATCTCACTAGTTCCACCAACAAAAAATTTACTTTTCTCCACATTGATCACTTGACCTGAAGCTTGTTGGTAAATCTGTAATACATGCAATAACTTTTTAATATTTCTCTTATCTCCATTGCAGAAGAGGAATATATCATCTGCAAACAACACATGAGTAGGTTGAATACCACCCCTATTCATCATGGCTATTAACTTCTTCTCATTCACCATTCTAGTTAAAAGCCTACTTAAGCAATCTTCTGCCATAACAAAGAGAATAGGAGAAAGTGGATCTCCCTGCCTTAGGCCCCTACCTACTTCAAAATATCCTGCAGGACCACCATTAATCAAAACAGAAATTCTTGCTATTTCAAAATAACATGAATCCAATGAATAAAATCCTCAGAAAAGCCCAACTTCCTCATGACTTGAAATAAGAATTCCCAACTCAATGAATCATAAGCTTGAGATATATCAAGCTTAAGTCCCACATTACCTCCTCTTCTCTTAACCTCCAATTCATTTACAAGCTCAGATGCCAACACAATATGTTGATGAATGTTTCTGCCTTTAATGAATGCCCCTTGCTGAGGAGTGATGATGTGTTGAACTAAACCACTTAATCTGCTGGTTATTATCTTAGTAATCACCTTGAAACTAAAGTTCATAAGTCCTATAGGTCTAAATTGGTTTGCTTTCTTTGCATTTTTCACTTTGGGTAAGAGTTTTAAGAAGTTGGCATTCAAACCTTTAGGAATAAAGCCCTTACTCCACCAAAATTGAATTGCTTTGATAAAATCTTGATTAATGACCTCCCATGCATATCTATAAAACCAACCAGCAAATACATCTGGGCCTGGAGCACTGTCTTGATCCATATCAAACACTGCTTTTTTAATTTCATCCCTTGTTGGAAGCTTTGTTAACTCAACATTCTCCTCATCATGAATCAATTCAGGAATAGCTGAGAAACTTCATCATTGAGTTGAACTTCTTTATATCTAAACTTTTCTTCAAAATGAGAGACCAGCATTTGAGATATAGCAGTTTGATCTGTTATAATATCCCCATCACCATTTTCCAGCTCAATGATCAAATTTTGAGTGTGTCTCACTCTAAGAGAAGTATGAAAAAATCTTGAATTAGAAGCACCCTCATTTAACCACTTCACTCTTGATTTCCCTTGTATGATTTTCCTATGTTGTTCAGCAATACTATTTTGTTTACATTTAGCCATATTTAACTGAGTAAGAAGTAGATTATCCTCAGGATTATTATCAGATAGGAAAGTAGCATGTATGACTTCTTCTTCAGCTTGCTTCATCTTCAGATTAACATCTCCAAAAACATCCCATTCCATTTCTTAATAATTTCCTTCAGATTTTTCATTTTGTGCATAAAAATAAACCCTTCATTCCCTCTGACCTCAACATCCCAAGCATTCTTGATTACTTCCAAAAAGCCAGAATGATCAGTCCAAACTTTGAGAGCTCTGAAAGGAATATTAGTAGGTTTTGGTAAATTAGCATTACTCCCATATAGAGTACCATGATCAGAAACACCTCTAACTCCCACCTTATAACCCCAACTAGAAAATAACTCTGACCATTTCTCATTTATGAAAGCCTTATCAAAATCACAGACTATTCTTTTTTTTCCACATCTATTGTTGCACCATGTGAATTCTAGTCCAGTCTTAGGAGCCTGCAGTAACTCACATTCATTCAAACAATCTCTAAATTCTGACATGGAAATTTTTAGAGGCTTCAAACCTCCATTTTTTTCCTCCATCTTCAGAACTGTGTTAAAATCACCAATACACATCCAAGGTTTTTTTAGAAGGCTAATTTCTATCATTTCATCCCATAATTCTCTTTTATCCACTGTGAGATTAGCTGCATGAACACCAGTGATAAGAGTACCCCCCTACTTCAACAGTAATTGCTTGTTTTGTGTTGGAAATCACTTTAGGAGTACTAAGAGATGCATTCCACAAAATCCAAATATTACCTTTTTGTTCTTCAACTGAATTATGGATTACTTCATAATGCATATTAGGTAACCTTAATTTCTTACAAAAATCACCTGAAAACTTGACTTTAGGCTCTGCAATAATAACTAAAGAAGGAGCAAAGTTACTTACTATACTCCTGAGTTTGTCAGAGGCTTTGGACCTTTTCAAGCCTCTGACATTCCAATATACTACTCTCATTTAGCTTTTCTTGAAGGAGGATCAGGCCCCTTCTTCACTGGCCCTTTTTTAGCTCCATTTTTAGCAGCTGCAATTTGAGTTCTTGTCTGAATGATTCTTACAACCTTCTCTTGAGTATCTTGCATTTAGTTTTTTTTCTGGAGATAAGGAAGATCCACAAGCTGGAGAAATATGAATAGTATTCTGTAATGATGGAGAACTTGATACTGCATTTAAAGTTCTTTCCACATCCAATGTTGGAAACACCACAGGAGAATTAATGGTTTCTTCATCCATACCCTGCAATTCCTGAAATCTACCAGATGAATGCTCATTCAAATTTACATCCAAATTCTTTTCACTCTCCTCATTTGTCAATATTGTTGTCACAATATGTTCCTCAATCTTTTTCCCATTTGGGTCAAGAAATAAATCAAATGGAACTTCATCTACCTTCTTCTTCTTTGGCCTGTAAACTAGTTGTTTAGGAGCTTCATATGTACTTCTCTGACCATTTCCTTTTCCCCTGCAGTTATCCTCCATATGACCAATTACTTGACATTTTGAACAAAAACCTGGTTGCTTAGGAATCACCACTTCTTGAAGAAAATTATCATGCTTACTTGCAATCAAAACTTTTGTGGGTATATCCTTGGACATATCCACTTCAACCAGAATACTGGCATAGAAGCCAATCTTCCTCTTCAAAGTTGTATCATCTACCTTCATAGGTCTACCCAAAGCTTGAGCAATCATCATCAGAATATCTTCTTTCCAATATTCAATAGCTAAACCTGGAAAATGTACCCAAACAAAAGCTGATGTTGATTTCTGATTTAAAACATTGAATTTAGCTTCCCATGCTCTTAATTTCAAAATCTGAGAATCCACTATCCAATATCCATTCCAAACATGTTTCTTATCTTCTTCATTTGATAATTGAATGATAAAAAATCCTTTCCCTAATGGAATAAACTGCACATCGCCTGATAATTTCCATTGAGATTTTAATTCAGACTCTTCTACATCAAACTTCGTTTTCACAAAATCTAATCTCCCAATTAAGCTAAAAGCCCATTCATCAATAGATTCATCTAATTTGGAATCAGGAATAACAATTTTGGGAAAATTTTCATTTTCTGAACTCATTTTGACAAAATAGAAACCCTAAAAAAAAAAAAAAAACGATTAATATCTATCTCGATCTGCTCATGTTACCTTATTTGATGTCTGAACGTGGACACCAATCATTTGAAATAAGTAATCCAAATTGTTTTCAATGAATTAAACACTCTGAATTGAATAGAACGATGAAGATCTGGGAAATTTAATGCCTTGACTTTTCTCTCACAAAATCGCTGCTCCGAGTTGACTAGAGTTGACTATTCTTGTCTAACCTTCCATCTAAAGTAGTATAAGAACCGTCAACTCACCTTAACCCCAAACAACACCACCATGATCACATCCATCGGTAATAGTTTAAGGCGTGCAAATAGTACAAATCATCACCTTTTCGCTTAAACTTAGGGTGATCTTTCTGAGCCAAGACAAATATTATATTCCCTGTATCAGTGTCTGGATGCAACATAAGACAAGATATAATCAGTAACTTTGTAAAACCAAGCGCACACACAAGATAACGGAAAACCTAATAAGCAGTATACATACAGCTTCATCAGGCCTCTCCATGAACCGTAATCCTTGGCAACCAGGACAATTCATTCAAGCACCAGATTTGAACCCTTTATGAAACAAGAAACAGTATACAATAGACCACAATAAGATCAGACAATATACAGTTGTAAGGAAATAATTGGCTACTGGTCCCTGTAAGATGCACCAACTTTTTTGGCCAGACTCCCTAAATTCAGGAACCATATATCAATTGCACTATTTCTAAGATGAGTCGAAGGTTTAAATGGGCAAAACAATATATAAACTTATGAAAATTTGTAGACAGAAGTGTCCCTCATCAAAGAAAACACATGGTTGATGTATTTCGATGGCTCCGCCACGCCTAGTAACAATAAGGGAGGTGCTGGCGTGGTATTGGTGTCCCCAGCAGGAGAGATTCATTCACACTCGTTCAAACTTGACTTCGAGTGCACCAACAACTCTGCTGAATACGAGTCATTCCTGATCGGTCTAACACTTGCCAAGAAAGTCGGAGCCACTCATCTTGAAATAAGAGGGGATTCAAAGTTATTGGTGAATCAGATGAGTGGAGTGTACTCTCTCAAGGAAGTGACCTTAGCACCATTGAGAGCTGAAGCACAAATATTACTAAAACATTTCGCGGAGGCAACTGTAGTACAGATAGGTCGTACTCACAATAGACATGCTGATTGCCTAGCCACGTTAGCTTCCAAGTTACAGTTCGAAGGAGCAGAGCAGACTCTTACGGTACGATGACGCACCCTCTCCGCTACTTGGTTAGCACTTGACCAGGTTGAGGAAGACGATTGGAGGACTCCAATAATTAAGGAGTTGGGTCAAACTCTTCCTGAAAGACAGGTCCGTCTCAAGGAGTTAAAAAACGTTTTCTTATGTTATGGAGCACTCTACTATCGTAATCCGAGCGGGGCACTCTCGAGATGTCTTAGGGAAGCAGAGGCGCAAGAACAACTCCGTCGAGTTCATGAAGAAGTATGTGGACAATCATTGGAGGTGACCCTCTACAGACGTCTTCAACGACAAGGATATTAATGGCCTTCGATGAAACTTGAAGCGAGAAATCTACAGGGGGTGTGTCCTAGCTGTCAGGCACCTCCACATCAATCAGAAGCATTCATGGTTCTTCACACTGACACAGGGGACTGGCGAGACCCGTATATCAAATACTTACGGGACAATGTCCTACCATCAGATAAACGAGCTGCAGCCAAGATAGTACGCCAGGCTAGAAGATTCAGTTTTCTGGAGGGAGTGTTATATCGAAATAGCTTTGATGGGAACTTGTTGCGATGTCTAACCAAGACGGAAGCCCAAGAGGTGCTCAGAGAGATGCATGGAGGAGAACATCAGGGAAAGAGAAAGTTATTCTTACAGGTTCATGAGAAGTACTATTGGCCGACTATGGAGGATGATGCAGCCACATACGTGCAAAGGTGTCATAAATGTCAGGTTCACGAAAATTTGATTCACGCTCCTTGTATCCCATTGCAATCTATAAGCAGTCCTTGGCCATTCTATAGCTGGGGACTAGATCTGATTGGCAAGATCAACCCAGCATCCTCTTTACAGCACGAGCACATAATAACAGCTACAGAATATCATACTAAGTGGGTCGAGGCAATTCCGCTTAAGAAAACTAAAGGAGTGAATATTGTAGCGTTCATCAAGGAACATATAATATGCAGGTTTGGTATCCCAAAGCATATCATCACCGACAATGGAACCCCGTTCGCAAATGAAACCGTGGGAAAATTACTTAGAGATCATGGAATCAGACATGTTTTCTCTACACCTTCTACCCTCAAGGAAATGGACAGGCGGAAAGCACCAACAAGACACTTATTCGCATTCTTAGTCGTACAGTGAATAACAATCCGCAGATGTGGCACGAGCAACTACCTATGGCCCTGTGGGCCTACAGAACCGCGCCTAGGAGCTCTACTGGAGCCTCACCATATTCACTCGTCTATGGGTCAGATGCAGTGTTACCCGCTGAAATTCGAGTACCTTCTGCACGAATCGCGGCGGCAAGTGGTGTCCATTTGAATTCTGCTGAAATGAATAATTCGAGGATAGCAGACTTAGATGTGTTGGACAACAAGCGAGATAAAGCTGAGAGACACATGGAGATTTACAAGCAAAGAGTAGCTAGGGCATACAACAAGGCAGTCAAACCTAGAGTATTCCAGGTT
>JAJJMA010252381.1:0-17247 GCA_023529015.1 Papaver nudicaule
ATTCCATAGTCCGTCTCTTCTGCTATACGACTATTCAAGAACTGATATGTTACACACAAGGTTGAAAGGTAGCAACGCACGGCTGCACTCGGTGTTGTAAGACCTAGTTAGCTCCAGTTATACACGTTTCTTAAGTGATTCTTCGTGTATAACTGAGGTAGAGACAAATTGGGCATAGCTTACTCGGTTTGCTTGTCAGCCCTGATTTGTGAAGTAGATTTCCGTATGACCAGGATTTAATCATCCGAAGGAAGTCAACTTGTGTGTGGTAAACTGATAGAGGACAGTTAGATCATACGTCAACAATTAGGTTGCAAAGCCAGTATTGCTGACACAAGCCTTTGACATCGTTCAAAGCAACTCCTAGGCCTGTAAAGGACGTCAGCTAGGGGAATCAAGTGCGTGACGATCTGTGGGGGATCTAGAGACGTAAGGAGTGCGACAATAGCCAATTCGCTTGGAGGGCTGGAGTTGGTCTCTGCTACATCCCAGACCGAAATCTTATAGTAGGCTAGCGTTTGTAGTCAGTTTGTACTGGGCGGTGTTCAATCTGGACGAGGTCCCGAGGTTTTTCTGCAAGGCAGTTTCGTCGTTAAAAAAATCTCTGGTGTCTTGTGTGCTTTTACTTTCCGCATTATATCTCTGATTATATAATTAAAGCACCAAGTAGTACGTTATTCAATAGCTGCAGAGTTTAACTCCAAAGTCCCAACTTTGTTGAGTTGATCACCAAGATCACAACTCCAGTTATAAGAGTTTGGATATTGATTTTTGAGATCGTCCAAACTCAAACCATAAGACTCACGAGCCCAAACCAAAAGTTGGTTGTATTTCGGTACCCCTCCTTTTTCAGAATCTGTTGTTGTAACCTTCTTCATGTAGACACCTAACTCTTTTTTTGGTTGATCCGCCGATGAGTAACACCGATGATACTTGGCTTCTCAGAGGTGTCTTCTTATTCACAACGCCATTCCGCCATACCTTTGATGGTAACGACATTTTCTACACTTACAAGTATCTTCCGAGAGGACGTGGTGGTGTCCTGATAGCCCGTTTTAGCCTAAGTAAAGTAGGAAACTTATGGTGGGTAGTTGTGTTTCGATAAGAAAGTAGCACAATGGGGGAGTGCCGGTCAAGTCTTGAGCTTAGACATGGTACTATTCTCCTATCACGGACTAGAATTCGACCCCTTTGTTTCTCGACAGCCCCTCCTCGAGGCTATGTTTTAATTTTTCAGAGAAGGTCCCTCGGCTGCGTAACTCGCCTGTCATTCCCGTGAATGTAAGCGAATTAGCTGCCTCGGGGTTACATCCACCTTTAGAGGTGGATGTTAATCCCATTTATCGTCCCCTCGACGCCTCAGAAAGACAGGTCCTCATGGTCGTGTGGTAGTGAGTTCAAATGTGTCATTAGCTTATGTAGCCTAGATGCAAGTACCCACCGCTAACGGGGTGTCTTGTGGGTAGAGCACTGTGTCATATAGCTCGTAGGGCCCTTACGGCTTATATGAACATCAGCTATGTGCCTGCTATTCAAGGTCTTTTTTTTTATGTTTTTTTGCGTCTGGGCCTTGGCGTTAAGGCCTTTTAATTTCATTGCGTTGAGGCATTAGGGGAGATATGGCGTCGTGGCCAGTTCGTTTTTTATGGCGTGAAAGCCTTTGGAGATGTGCCTATTCGAGTAGGGCTTTTGCCTGTCTTAGTAGGATTTGGAGTCTGATTCGAGACACAGTTGTACGAGGTTTGATAATAATTCTTTATTCAAGGATACAGGAATATTTTTATGTGTAGTATTTCCTTATATACTTTGCATTCCATGCATTGCCGAGTCCTGTCCCGTCTTTTTGGTCAATTAATTTGTATCACCCTTTCCCGCTACTTGCTTTACTTTGAACGGTCCTTCCCAGATTGGTTCTAGCTTTCCTGCATTCCCCTTTTGGTAAGGTGGGATCTCTCGCAATACTAACTCGCTAGGTTGGAATTCCATTTCGATGACTTTTTTGTTGTATCCTCGGGCTAGCCCTTGCTGATAGCTGATGTTGTGTTGCCGAGCTTCTTCTCTAGCTTCTTCGAGGTTGTCTAGTTTTGCATATATTAAGTCTGCTTTGAGGTTTTGCTCCCATGATTTGTATTTATCTGTTGGTATCATTATTTCTGTAGGCAATACTGCCTCAGTCCCATATGTTAGGTGAAATGGAGTCATTACTCTTGCGCGTCTTCGAAAAGTTCGAAATGCCCATAGTACGTTGTGCAGGTATTTGCACCACTGTTTTTTGTGGGGTAATACTCGTTTTTTCAAGTTATCCCTTATTGTTTTATTGGTTGCCTCGGCCTAGTCGTTGCTTTGTGCGTATATTGGTGTCGAAGTTCCTAGTATTACGTTGTGCTGGTTTAGCAATTTTCTGACGTCATCACTTAGGAATTCTTGAGCATTATCCGAAACTATCTCCGCAGGGACTCCGAATCGACAAAATATGTTTTCCCAAAAGAAGGTGAAAACCTCTCGACCTGTGTGGCTTTTTAGATCTTTCGCCTCGATCCATTTAGAGAAATAATCAGTTTCCACGATAATGTACCTTCTTTGCCTTGTTCCTGGAATGAAGGGACCGACGATATCTACCCCCCATTTGGCAAAGGGCTTAGCACTGGATTTAAGTTTGTTGCTGGTGCGTGAATTCTTTTAGCGAATCTCTGGCAAGGATCACATTTTTGGGATATGTCTTTTGCGTCGGCATGCATGTATGGCCAGTAGTACCCCTTGTTTTAGGTGTAAAACAATAAAGAGAATCTGAGGGGTAAAGTATGAAGTGTAATGATGTGATAAAAGATTGTAATGGAATTCGAGAGGTCAAGATCGAACAAGACTCGCCTAAACCAAGAAATGGTCGTTCGAGTATTGCTTCAGTTACAAGAAAAGGATATAGGGTTGGTTTAGGGAGGGAAGCAGAGAAAGATGAGATCAGAGAATTGCTATGATTTTCTGTGATGTTGATGATATAGTTGCTAAATAAGAATGGATATTCAGTTCTCACTAGATATTGAATGCTGAATGAGAAGAGTTAATCAATTATCGATAAGATAGATTGATTATACTTGCACTGAATTGAACTTGTTGAACTTATCAGTTCTTGTTGTTGTTATTTCCAAACTGGTCGAGTGACCTATTTATATCAATATATTTCCAACTGATCTCGTAAGAAGTGGAAGAAGCGGAAGAGTGGGAGTGTGGAGTAAGTGGGGCAAGTCTTGCGCCTAATATTAGGGAAGAACAAACCGCCCACTTTCTCATCCCCTCTTTTTAGCAACGTTCACACGACTTAGTTTTCTTTCTCGTTAAGTGATTGAACCGTTGCAATCACATGTGCCGTAGACCGCCAAACCAAAACCCTAAAGAATATCCCCCCATGTAACTTACTTGATTCTCGTAAGATTTGTTAAATATTTGTTAAGTCAAAGATGACTAGGTGCAAGTCGTACCAATTACTGGTAAACTCAGGACTTTGCGATAAGATAGAGATTTAAGCGATAAGCTTGAATATCTCTTTGAGATTTGGTCTAAAGATTGAGCCGGGCAATCGCCATTTAAACCAATGAGATAAATCTAAGGGTTGAGCTAGCAACCGCCATTTAGATAGGATAAGATAAGTCTAAGGATTGAGCTATGCAATCGCCATTTAGACCGAGAGGATTTCAGCAACTCTGTGTGGCAATAGTCAAATAAATACGACTTTCGATTTGCCATAAATATGAGAAATTGGCTTGTGGCATGTAATGCACCAATTCTCTGAGTAATGAAGACATATGAATGTCTAAAATAATATAAGTCATAGCCATGAGCCATGATTAAGAATTATAACACTGATTATAGAAGCAAGTCCATAATCAGGAAAAACAGATGAATGATGCTATCACAACGTAGCCATCATCAAGAATGCATAAGCATTGCCAATACAAGACCTAAAGATAGGCCACAATAATTATAATAAGCCATGTTGCATGGCATAATAATCTTATTAAGAAGTTAGGCATAGGGCGCAAAAGATAAGCCATAACATTTATGTTATTTTCGGATTTCTGAACAGTTTGCATGTTATCCATTCATAAAATCGCCCAGGGCAGCCTATATTCGATAAAATTCCAAATTTTTAGTATGTTATAGAGAACTCACAGAGGAAAAACTTTCGTGAAGGAAGCACCTCCTAATTGTTCACGGATTGGGCTGTAAAAATCGTGCATTGAAGAAATACGTGAGCTGCCAGATTTCCGAGCTCGATTAGGAAACTAGAGTATTATGGACTAAATAAAATCCATAATCCTCTAGGATTTGGATCAGTGGGACCCATAAATAGAGGGGAGGCTAAAGAAAGATATACTCTAGCTCCAAGGGGGCAATGATAGCCGTGAGAAAGAAGAAGGCCATGGACCTTCATGAGTACAAGCAAGGGAAAACCGTAAGGCCTCCAACGTTTGGCCAAGGCACGACTTTGGGCCTCCAAGATTTGGCCAAGGCATAGCCGTGGAGCTCCAAAATTAGGCCAAAGCAATAGCGTGGGTACCCATAATCAGGCCAAGGAGGTGGCGTGGGCACCCAAGTGCCAAGGCAAGCTAATGACATGGATATCCAAAACTAGGGCAAGCTAATGGCATGGATATCCAAAGCTAAGGCAGGGATTGGCCATGGGCCTCCAAGGGAAGGGGGCGCGAGCATTAGGATAAGGGATTAAGCTTAGGCATTGCCGTGGATAAGGATTAGGCTTAGGTATTGCGTGAACACCTAAAATCAGGCCAAGGGGTGGCCGTGAGCATCCAACAACTAGGGCAAGGAGTGGTCGTGGGCCTCCAAGGGTTAGGCGAGGCAAAAGATGTGGATACCCAAAGTTAAGCCAAGCTAATGGCATGGGCATCCAAAGCTAGGCCAAGCCAATGATGTGGGCATCCAAAATCAGGGCAAGCTAATGTCGTGGATACCCAAAGCTAGGCCAAGCTAATGGCGTGGGCATCCAAAACTAGGCCAAGGCATAACCGTGGATGCCCAAAGCTTGGCCAACGCAATGGCGTGGGCATCCAAGCTAGGCCAAGGCATGGCCGTGGATACCCACAATCAGGCCAAGGAATGGCCGTGCATATCCAAATGTTTATGGCGTGAATTGCCTAGGGTTTGGCTCGAGCATGGGATAGGCTAATGCGCATGCGTAGGTATTTTTTACGTATAGGCTAGGGATATGGACCATGCTACTAGGCTAGGGTCGTGAGATATCAAAATACAACTAATGGTAATTTAAATATCTTATCCCTATTATAAAATAAATGCATACCTTATCTCGAGTTATTCCAGGACGCCAGAAATTGATGCGAAATTACTCATGTGACCTCCTCGCCAAAAACCACCATCAACACCCCTGAGCCTTGGTTCTCTGCGCGAGGGCTCTTGCACCACTGAGTTCCTGCTTCACCACTGTGCAGTTCCCTCATTAATGCCACGCCGTCTAGTCGATGAACACATCTTAGTAATGGTCCCAGGAATGATTGTCGGTATAGGACTCCATCTAAAATTCGGTAATTTGCTGATCTACTCATCACTTATGCGCTTCAAGTGTATTGCTTGGTAATTCCTTGTTCTCCAAGTATTTCTTTATGGGTTCCCTTCAATCGCCGTCTTCGTCTTGGATGGCCATAACGAGTTCTTCTCCTAAGTCTGCTATCGATGATTTCTTTATTCTTCCAATCTCGACGGAAATGATGTCTTGGTCTGTCATTTTTGAGGCGATAAACGCCAGAGCATCTGCATGCATGTTGTCTTTCCTACAGATGTGCCGAATTTTTAGATGGGGAATCTTTGCTATTAGCCGTCTTGCCAGTTTCTTGTATTTTGATAGTGAATCGTTGGATTGGTAGTTGCCGTCGAGTTGTCGTACCACGAGTTGTGAATCTGTAGCTATGCGTGCCTCTTGGATCTCTATTTCCATCATATACTTTAAAGTGTGAATCATCGCCTCATACTCCGTTTCGTTATTCGTTGCTTCGAACTCCAATCGGAGAGCATATACTGTTCGTTTTCCTTTTGGCGAAGTAAAACTATTCCAACTCCTCGGCCATCACCATTTACCGACCCGTCGATGAATATTTCCCACCGTCGAGGGTGGCATTGCTCCAGCAGATCACGTGGTCCTTCCTCGTCTTCGATTCCTAGTATTGGTTCATTTTCGTAGTCTTCTTCGATTGGGAATTCAGCTAAAAAGTCAGCAATGATTTGAGATGCTGTCTGAATTTCATAGACCGCATCATATTGGCCTATTTGCGCGTTCCATTTCGCAATTCTCCCTGCCGCCTGCATATTTTTTAGAACAAATTCTATTGGTGTTTTGGTTAAAACAATGATTTTATGTGCCTGGAAGTACGTCCGAAGCTTTTGGGTTGCAAACACTAGTGCAAGTATGAGCTGTTCCAGCTTGGTATAATTTTTCTCGGCCTGAAATAGTGTTCTGCTGAAATAGCTTTTGGGTTGCAACACTGCGACGTTACCCCTATTTCGGAAGATGTCGTCTTCCTCACTGGTTTGCCTATGAACGACTCGCATTCCTACAAGGAGGCTTGTTCAGACGATGTCTTCACTGATGAGGATAAGGGCTCCATAAGCTTCTGATGAGTAAACGCGTGGAGTCGATGAAGAGGGTCAAGAAAGAGCCTGCGGAGGAGGTCAAGCTTAGTACTCGTCTTGATTCGTGTCCTCGATCGATCAAGGGAAAAGGTGCGGCGTCGGGTTCGAAATCTGACCTGGAAAAAAGGGGCAAGTCATCTTCAAAATTCGTTTGCGATGGTCAAGAGGAGGCGGGAAGTGAAGATGTTGTTCCGCCTTAGTCAAATGATTATCGTTGTGCATCCTTTAGTTTGTGGCTGAGTTTATGGGGTCCTGTAGGAGGCGAGGATCCCCGAGCGGAACTTGTCGCTTTCTTATTTTATTGGCTTGGTCATGATGTCT
The DNA here is from genome assembly GCA_023529015.1 of Papaver nudicaule. NCBI lineage: Eukaryota > Viridiplantae > Streptophyta > Magnoliopsida > Ranunculales > Papaveraceae > Papaver > Papaver nudicaule. Next base: position 6,979 of record JAJJMA010252381.1, read on the forward strand.
TCGAGTATAACCCTCACAACACCGTCAAGGTTTCTCTTATGCCTAGATTGTCTTGATGTCTCGTGGCATCTCCTTTCCCTTGGCGGCGATGTTCCTTGGTGGTTTGTATCATCACCTAGACTTATTATGTGGTGACGTTCGTAGCGCTGCGGGGGGCGCACGTGGTGGAGACCTGTCTTCCTGCCAATTTTATACAGTTGTGGTTGTGGGAGCGTTATCCCTCTTATGGTCCATAGAAGAATCAAATGGAAACTAAATTGGTGAAGGAGGAAATTGTAGCAGGCGTCAAGGTCCCTCGCCGGCATCCTCGTGCAGCTCTTTTTGAAAATTTACGTTCTCACCCGAGGGTTGACCTGGCGCTCTTCTCGATAAACCCTTTGCTTTTCGCTTTGGCGCATATCAGGATGATTTTTCTGGTCCTCGCGTATCAGGATGGAGAGGGAGGATTTTTCCCGCTCGCTCTTTGGATAAGATTTCTAAACGCAAGGCTGGTGTAGTCCCTATTCCCGTTTCTGTAAATGTTCTAAGAGAGGTTCCATTGTTCAGGTGGAGTCCTCCAAGGTGAGTTTTTTGGATCGCTTGCATGCTAAGCGTGGTCCTATATACTCTCTGTCGAGGATTACATGCCTTGGAATGATTATGCCTTGAAAAGATTATTCTTTGGAAAAATCTCGCCTTTGTCGTGACTTCTCGCTTCCTTGTTTATTTGCAGGGTGCGACTCCTTCTGTTGTTCCAGAGGGTCTTGGTCACACTGGGTCTGTGCTGCCTAAGAGGCCCGTGTCTAAGTCTCTGACCAGGGTTTCAACTTTCGGTTCTAGCTCAGGTGTGGTGGTTCTTTTGTGGGGCGCGCCCCCCCACACACACACTTCTTTCTTTTTTTTTTGCATACACGGTGTTAGTTATTTGCTTCGGCCTATTTATAGTTCTGTCATTCTGTGGTTGATCTCATTTATACTTGTTTTCTATGTTCACTCGACGAAGGTAGTGGCGAGGGTAGTGGCTAAAGTAGTGGCGAGGGTAATGATGAGGGTAGCAGTGACGATAGTTCTGATTCGTCTTCAAGTAGTGATATTGTTGATCCGTCTGATCAGGTACGTCCAAGCTTCGTTTCCTTTCTCTGTCGCCTCAACCCACCACCAGAGCGATGATGCTTTTATAGTTGACTCGTCGCTTGTTTTTCACCGTGTAGGGCGTTGATATGGGGAAATACAAGTCTCACGATAAGCATCATCGCTCTGGTGGTGGGTTGAGGCGACAAAGGGTTGATAAGTCTGCTCTTATTGAAGATGCTAATACGCAGAGGAATAATGTTGGCGGCGAGTATTTTTTTGAGTGATCCGATGAAGCTTTTAATTTTTCCAAGTCTTTTCCGAAGCCTTGTTATAGTTGCGATGTGAAATTTGTGAAGGTGTACAATTTATGGGTGCGCGAGGAGCTCGCCGCTTTATATAAGAATATTGTGGAAAACCATGGTCATTTGGTTGAGACTGTTAGTCCTATTGCTAGTTCTCTCACAAGCACTCTCCTTATTCATTCTACAGAGGGTCTTATTCATACCATCATGGGTGTAGAGTACATCGACAATACTCCTCCTTCTGTCGAAAATTTTGCCGAGTGAGAGGAGAATTTGCGCTTTGCTACTGCGTTTGAATTTAATTTAGGTTGGTTGGTTGATAAGTTCGCGGCTATGAGGAATCATTATAACCAGACTTACCGCATTCCTTTCGAAATCGCTGAATTGGAGAAGCGTATTCCTCATCTTGAGGCGGAAGCTGAGGCTAAGCGCGAGACTCTTGCCAATCTTCAGACTCAGGCGACTGTTGCCAAAATGATATATAACCAGGCGTTGAATGAGGTTCGTCGAGCTCGTGAAGAACTTGAGGAGAAAAGGCAGCAAAGGAGCGCGCAGGATGTAGTTGTTTAGTTCTTTTTTTGTTTTGTTTTTTTTTTGTCGAGGATTATCTTTAGGCCGCTTTATTGGTGCGGCATGTATATGTTTGTTGGACGGCGCGGGTGTTATTCCGCTTGTTGCTTCTTCTTTCTTTTGTTTGTGGATCTGTGCTCGTTCAATTTTATTTTGGCTGTCACTTTACCTGTATATTGTTGCTCAGGTAGTGTTATTTTTCCTTGCTTGACAGTGTTGTTGTGCCTTTGTTTTTCCATTGGTGTGTGGTTTTCTCATTTCTTCAACTGTTTTCCTCACTCAACTGAGTTGTTGGAACCAGCCATGAGTGTTCCGACTGAGTGGTTTTTAGCTGTCTCCCATAGTGGGGCGAGGCCAATCTCAGAGTCATTTCCCTCACCCAACTGGGTTGTTGGGACCGGTAATTTCTATACCAAGTCGTTTCTCGCTGGTTCCCGCAGTGAGGCGAGACCGATCTTAGCGTTGTTTCCCTCACTCGCTTGGGAAATGTCGGGACCGAAAAATGTCTATCTGGTTGTCGTTTCTCGCTGAATCCCGCAGTGGGGCGAGATCGATCCCAGTGCCGTTTCCCTTACCCGCTGGGGAGTTGTTGGGACCGGAAGAATGTGTTTTGAAAAAGAGAGATTTTTTATTGCAACTTTGGCTACTGCTCATATGTACAAGTGAAGGGATTTGCAGTGTAATAAACAACATTTAAAGGAAAAGAACGTTTTTGTTGTCTAGGCGTGGTACAACTTTATCCATTTACCGTTTGGTGCCTTTACCTTTTTGCCATTCAACCTTCTTAGTTCGTAGTAGTCGTTTTCTACAGCTTTCCGGATGAGGAACAATCCTTCCAAGTTGGCGACGAATTTCCTACACTGACGTTTCTTTTGACGTGTGTGCATATCTTTAGCACCATATCCCCTACTTTGAAGTTTCTTGGTATGACCTTCTTGTTGTAATGTTTCGCGCCCGCTCTCGATAGGATTTCGCGAATCGTTTTGCATTTGCTCTTCGTTCTGCTAGGGTGTCCAGGTGGGCGATCCTACTGACATCATCGAGCGTAGTGTGACTTGCCATGGCGACTCTTGCTGAAGGTACATCGATTTCCGCTGGCAGGATAACGTTTTCTCCGTACACTAGCGAGTAAGGTGATGCCCTCGTAGAACTTCTTTTCGAAATGTGGTGCGCTCATAGAGCTAGTGGTAGCTTTTCATGCCAGAAGCGGTGGTTGTCGTTGACTGTCATGTTGAGTATCCGTAACAAGACTTTGTTGATCGCTTCGGCCTGTCATGTTACCCCTTGGATAATATCGTGTCGAGGCGTGCATTCTGCGAGCAATCCTCCGACATCTTGGTTTATGAATGATGCCCATTATCAGAACGAATGATCATGGGCGCTTCGAAGAGACAAATGATGTATTCTTTAATGAAGGTGGCTATCGTTTCTCCTTTGTAGTCGAGCAGTGGAATTGCTTCTACCCACTTGGTCGAATATTTTGTTGCGGAGATTATGTACTTGTGTTATTTGGACGAATTTGGCGGTATTGGGCCTATGAGGTCGAGTCCCCAACTGCTGAAGGGCCAAGGTGATACTATGCTGTGGAGTTCTACATGCAACGCCCTCAGTTGTGTCCCATGTATCTGGCAGGTCCTGCATTTTTGTACGTGCTCCGCCGTATCCTCTTCCATGGTAGGCCAGTAAAAACCGCCATTATGTAGTTGTAAGAACAATTTTCGCTTCCCCTGGTGTTCTGCGTCATGTGTTTTGGTCATAACGGTTGTCACCTCTTCTTTGCTTAAACATCTTAATGTGCTATTATCGAAGATCCTGTGGTATAGAACCCATTCTTCGAGATTTTTTTTTATTGCCTTTCTTTGAACATTGATGTGTTCTTTTTTCTCAGGTGGTAATTGCCCTTTCTCAAGAAAGTCGATGTATGGTTGGTGCCAATCTTCGACGTAAGCAATGCATACCTCTGCTGGTTGCGGTGCCGCTCTGCAGTCGTAGCATTCGTTTTGTGTTCTTGTCGTCTGTTTTACTAGTTTGGGCCAGTAGAAACCTAGTCTTTGTATTCTTCGGTAGAGTGGTATAATTCCTGATTGCCCGTAAGATTCTTCGTGCGTTTTTCCAAAACTTCTTTCACTTCTCTTTTTACTACACACCTCGTCAGTGCTCCTCATGTTGTCTTATGGTATATAGTTCCATCGATCAGAACGAACATTCGTAGTTCCTTAAAGGGTGTGCCTCTACTTTTGTTGTCTCTACCAAGGTCCTCTATAATTACTTTACGCCAGTCGTTTTCCTCATCTGATCGTGTGTCTTTTATGTGAGTACTGGGTATGGCGCGTCGTTTGACTGTAATCGAGCCTTCCTCTGCGCCTTTCAGTTGTATTCTTTTCGCGAGTGTTGCGAGGGCATCTGCATGGCGGTTTGTTTGTATGTCGAAGTGTTTGACCAGAACGTTTCCTAATTTCAGTATCTGCCGTTGTGCTTCCGCTCGATAGGATACCAGGCGCTCTTCCTTTAAACCCACTAGCGTTGGTATGTCAAGCTGGTTGTACCGGAATACAACCAACTTTTCGTTTGGGCTCGTGAGACTTATGGTCAGATCTGGACGATCTCAAAAATCAATATCCAGACCTGTTAACCTGAGTTTGGATCTCAAAGGATCAGTCCGACACAAGACAAGGTCTTGGTAAATCCAATGGATGGATTGGGGACAACGATCAGGTTTATTAATAACGTACTTCTTGTGTTTGCTTTAATTATATAATCAGAGAATATAATGCGGAAAGTAAAGCACACAAGACACCAGTGTTTTTTTTAACGAGGAAACTACGACTTGTAGAAAAACCTCGGGACCTCGTCCAGATTGAACATCGCACAATACAAACTGTCTACAAACACTAGCCTACTATAAGACTTCGGTCTGGGATGTCGCAGAGACCAATTTCAACCCTCCAAGCGAACTGGCTATTGTCGCACTCCTTACGTCTCTAGATCCCCCACAGATAGTCACGCACTTGATTCCCCTAGCTGACGTCCTTTAGCGGCCTAGGAGTTGCTTTAACCGCTGTTAAAGGCTTATGTCAATAATTCTGGCTTTGCAACCTCAATTATCAATTGTATGTTTGAACTTTCCTCTATCAGTTTGACATACACAAAGTGACTTCCTTCGGATTTCTCCAGGTCATACGGAAATCAACTTACAAGCAGGGGCCGACAAGTAAACTGAGTAAACTATGCCAACTTGTCTCTACCTCAGTTGTAAACGAAGAATCACTTAAGAATCTTATACAACTGGAGATAACTAGGTCTTACAACACCGAGTGCAGCCGTGCGTTTCTTCTTTTCAACCCTGTGTGTAACGTATCAGTTCTTGAATGGCCTTATATCATAAGAGAAGGACCGTAGAATAGACAAGAACGTGATCAGGTTACAGGTTAATCCGATTTCAACCACTAAGGTTTCAATCTCCTACCTGTGCTTCCCAACTCTCAAGAGAAGTCTTTATATTCGTTAAGTAAATCCCATAAAGGAACTGCTACCTAATAGAGGATGACTATACCACAACAAGCATTCACCGAAGTGAAAGGAGTTTACGATCAATTCCACAGAGAAACTTCACGTATGCTTGATGCTTGCGGTTTTGGTCCTTAGACACCTCTATTTATAGCACTCAATAAGATAGGTTGCTTAGGAATAAAGCAACTAATTACATGTTCCACAAGTTTAGGAAACCCTAACTTGCAAACCAAGAAACCTAGATTTATCTCAATTGGAAATCTTTTATCATTTATCTGCCAAGTGTTTTGTTAGCTCAAAAACACTTCAAGAATGATATCCAACAGACCAGAGATAATCTTTATCATATTGACACATTAAGAACCGTTAGATGGACCTCAGAAGATATTTCGTGATAACCAAGTCCAACTAAGAGATAAAGGAGTCAGAGTTTAACCCGTGTGAAAATTCCAGAGAATATTCACCTTGGCCGGTTCGCAAATCGTCCTTCTGAATTACGACCAAATACATCGAATCTGAGGTTCACGTACATGTACGTGTACAAATTGATGTTTTGGAACTCAGGAGAAAATCTCAAGTCACTGTTCACGAACCGGTTCGGGAACCGTCGTTACTCAGAATAGGGTTTAACTGGATCCGCTGGAAGTTCTGGGCTGGGCCAGTACTTAGATGTGTTATACGCCCTCAACTATAATCCACTGGACTCTTGCTCAAGAGTACTCCTTTAGATTCACCCATATCCAACAAGTGATTTGCAAGCAAACCATTGCAATGGACAAATGGTATCGAATCTATCTCATGTATTCTTGTAACCTTAGTATTCGTGAGAAAAAATACCAACATAACACATGGTCATGTAGACAAGAACACGATCTCAATCGCTATTAGTATCTCTCCTAAAGTAGATGACTATTTCGAAAGATAGAATAAGTAAAATAGAAGAATTTCCATAAAAGTCATAACTCATACTAACCTTTTGTCGATGAAGAATAATTGATGTCTTATTTGTCTTCACAGTCTTCGTCTTCAAGGTCTCTACTACTTTGTATATATCCCAATTCCGAAATCTAAACTCTAGTAGGCTAAATCAAGAATTGTGTTTTGACACCTAAAACTGACAACCATCTTGACATACCAACGCTAGTGGGTTTGAATCCATGAATGTTGGCATAGAATTCTTTGACAATTACCTCATATGCTTCTCCATGACCATCAAATATGCTGCCTAGTTTAAAGGCTTTTGCATATTGTACCACACCCTTAAACTTTGTACTATTCACCAGTTTCTTTCTACGATAAGAGCTCTATCTTTGATGGTAAGATAGGTTTGATAGCATCCTTCGTCATAGAAAGTGATTCCTGAGACTGAATCATAGTGATAGTTGTTTTCCTTTGATGTGGAGCTTTCTTTTGGTGGAATCAAGGGATTCGTCATTCACTTTCCTCTTGTTCTCGTCATACTTCACAACAATCTTGATTCAAGAACTGTAAATACCCCTTATAGTAGTTCTTGACGCAAATCTTAAGAAGATCTGGAAGACTTGTCGTGATTCAGGAGAATTCCTGATACAAAAACCTGGGGGGCGGTACCCGAACCGTACGGAGACAGAATAACTTGTCTCTGAGTGGTGCGGTATCTCGGATATATATAGGGGACTGCAAGCCCTGATCACGAGATTTGAATTGTATCAGAATTCGGATTTACTCAAAAATCCTAGTTTTACCTTAATACAAATTCCTTTTTGCATGGGACTCCTAAGAGTTTATACAAAACTAAATTTGCATGTTTCCATTTTAGGAAACTAAGGTGTTTCCCTTTTTGAGATAATAATTGACAGGCTATTTTCTCAAAGGTACTAATTCTCCTTATGATTTTGACTTTAAGAGCCACAAAAGTCAAAATTCTTTATCTTGTTGGAGCAAAGGCTCAGTTTGGATGAATTTATTTTATTTGCGTGCAGGATAAACTTTGGGAATCTGTTGATCAACAATGGATTGATTGTCTTCGTCTTGGGTTTAAGCTTATAATGACTAAAAATTGTTCCTTTTTGTCTGTCATCACCTGAGTTTTGTATTCAGTTGCTAGGACCATTGGCCCTGACATTGAGATCTCTTGTTTTCCCTGGAGAGCCAGCATATTTACTAAGGGTATGTTCAAATTCTTGTCTTGCGTTCTGCCATTGGCATTTGTGATCAATTTGAGCATGTTTTTCTTTGTTTATGCAATGATTTTATTAGTTTAATTTCTTGCAGATATTGCCTGATTTGCAAGTGAATCTTGTGAATAATGTTCTTGCTCAAGGCATGAATTTAAAGAAAAATCATGAAGTAGGTCTTTATCATTCAACAAATTGCACCTTTTGTTTATAATGTTATGCTAGACTTTAGGCCATCACTGATTCTTCTATGTGCAATGACATGATTTTTGTTTTCAATTGCTAGGATTATTGGCCTTGTTCACTAAAGGAATTTATCCTGACGTTGATATCTCTTGTTTTCCCTCAAGAGCATTGGCTATCTGTTCAGCTTGAGTTTGTTTATAGAATGATTTTATTGGTTTCATTCTTGCAGATGTTTACCTGATTTGCAAGTGAATGGTACTTGTCATAGTGGTGGTGATGGTGAAAAGGAAGAGAAAGAAGGGTTATTAAATGTGGGAAATGTTTAGCTTTTGTGGAGAGAACAGGGTAGAAAAGGACCCAGAGATGGACACTACAGTGTGTGGTGTGGGTGTTGATGTCAGAACTTGTAATGCGTTTACTGCTTAAGCTTGGAGTATTATTGTATTGGCTTCGGCTACTTCAAAATTCTGCGAATAAATGGTTGGGAAATATACTGTTTTTGCCAGTGGCTTATCTTTTGATAGGTGAAAGCATATGATCTGCTGGTGATAGAGATTTTTAAAGTGGAAGAAGAAGACCTGCTACTTCACAGTATGGAAATTTTTCCAGAAGAATCTAGTATAAAAAGTGGTGTCTATTGATGAAGTAGATAGAATCTCCAGTTGATTTATTTTTTTGTAAACATTTTTCCATCTATCTCATCAGACATATGTAACTTTTATTATATGATTAATGAAAAATTTGATCAATTTTGTGTCAATGGTTATGAGTTAATGTTACATATTAGAAGCAAGGGGCAATATGTGAGTAGGTGGCTGAATATGAAATAGCGGCCAACTGATGGACAATTACGGCCACCTTTTAGATGTGAAACCTTGGCCGATGGACAAGTACGACCACCATTTAGATATGATACCGTACCCGATGATCCAAAAGAAAGTCAACGACCACCTTTTTACAATTTTTGAGTGTCCAAAAGGAAGGCAACGACCACATTTTACAATTTTTGAGTGTCCAAAGGTAATGCTATGGCTACCTTTTACAATTTTTCAGTATCCAAAAGGACACCAATAGCTACCAAAAAATCAAATTGTGTGTCGGTAAGGTTCCTATGGCCATGGTTAAAGAAAAATGCTTTATCCACAAACAAAAAGGGGGTATTGTATAGACACGGTTACAGGGGTACGGCTACGGAAATTCATGTGAAATAGTCACTCATAGTTAATGTAGCCGTAGAGTACCTTTTGTTACGCCACCTACGGTAACGGTTTCAGAGTAAAAAAAATCCATGGCTAAAAGACTATGGACACGTTTTCAAAATGTGGCTTATGTAAGTTTTTGTACTAGTGTATGATGTCAATGGATGTAAAATTACGATGCTCTATGTATCTGTATGCTAAGGAGATTTTGTTGTGTTCCCACAATAAGGAGATCGAGAAACCAAGCAAGAACAAGTAACCTCTGCAAAAGCAGCCTCAATAATTCCACTAAATCGATGATGAAAAACCCATACAGACGCAAGCACGACTAAATACAACGGATAACACTATCCGGATATGACTCAATCACAGACTGACGCGTGTCGAGCCAAACGGCTGCACCCAGACTCAGATAACGGACTCCAAACAGCGACGCAAACACTAAAAGTAAATGGCACCCCTCTCAAAGGATAAGGGCAGACACAAACATGTATGAATAGTCAAGCAAGCTAAGGCAGGCACACATGACAATGCCTTCCCCTCAAACAATCCTTTTCCTTAAGGATTGAAATCTGGAAAATGTGCAACAATATTGTCTCTATCTTCCCATGTGGCATTTTCAGCTGTAGCATTTGTCCACTAGACTAGCCATTGTAGCACATCACTGCCATGTCTATGAATGCTTCTGGTGTTGAGGACTGCAGCTGGTTCCACTATCACCTGTCCTTGATGGTCAACCAAAGGTAAATCAGGAATAGGGGTATGGATCTTGCCTATCTTCTTTTTAAGCTGAGAGACATGGAAGACAGGATGTATCCTTGCAGATGGTGGTAGTTCCAGTTTGTAAGCCACCTCTCTCACTCTCTGAACCACCTGAAATGGATCATAATACTTTGCAGAGAGTTTAAATTTTTTTCTCAATGCTAGAGAGGCCTGTCTATAGGGCTGGAGTTTAAGGAATACCCAATCACCCACTATGAATGACCTGTATGTTCTCTTCTTGTCTGCAAAGAACTTCATTCTCTCCTGAGCTTTGTGTAGAGTATCCTTTAGAATATCCAAAACAGCATTCCTCTCTTTTAGGTACTCTTCTAGTGTTGCTACAGTAGTAGTTACTTCCACAGGGAAAGCCAAATGTGGAGGGTTATAACCATAGAGAGCCTGAAATGGACTCATCTTAATGCTTGTGTGATAAGAAGTATTATACCACCACTCAGCTAAGGGTAGCCAACTATACCACTTCTTAGGCTGAAAACCTGACATGCATCTTAAATAAGTTTCCAGACAAGCATT
>JAJJMA010252382.1:0-23380 GCA_023529015.1 Papaver nudicaule
CATACTAAGGTATTAATAGAACATCAAAAACATGTTCTGGATCTGAGGCTAATGGGCTAATGATAGCCAATTGTACTAAGCAACAACTAGTCAACTAGAAAGAATATGACCCTGCCTTTTATCTTCTACGGATAAATAAACATTACCATGCTTTAAAATCTTTTAGCACGCTAGTGAATCTTTTTACTTTTTTTATTTTTCTTTATCTTAGCAAAGTAAGAACTCAATTGAGGTTTTCATATCATTGTTTGAGTAATGAAATGAGGCAAAGTCTACCATTTTTAATCTGGAAAAGCTCAAAGATGAAAGCCAAGAAAATTGAACCCTTGGATGATCCAGTTGTAGATTTTATAAAGCCATCGGGCGGAAATTATTCCCAAGATTATTATAAGACTTTGTATAGAAAACTTTGGACTTGACGAAGTGTGCACGGAGAAAATATTTCCAAATGAGGGAACACAAAGAAGTGGAAAATGGCATGTAGAAAAAGTAAATGAAATTCAAATTTACTAGAGTACGCATCACAATTCAAATTTCTCTGTGACCCATTTGGAATAAGTAGAACAAAATATCTAGAGTTCTATTCAGTTGAAGAAGAAGAAGTTTTTTCCTTCCACCATTTTTATAAAAATAAGACGGTATTTTGGAGTAAACAATGAGATTGGCCAGGATTTTCAAACTTTCAAATTTTAATACTATCAAACACGTTTTTAATCTTTTGGTAAATTGTGACGGGTTACTGTGCATACATTCATGACAGCGTTACCAATCAAGGACCAACTTGATTAAACCCAACTTGAGTAGGTTTTGGGGAAAACAGTGTCTTATTAATCTTATCCGATTGATAGAAATGTCTTGTTGGAAACCAATTTAGGGCACATAGTATCCAACCAAAACAACCCTTCACGATACCCTTCATAAATAGTGGGCCAAAAGATTGTGACATCATGACAAATAACATTAATTTGAGAAAACGCGTGTAGCTTAAACACAAGGTGTTATTATGATACAGTTGAACAGTTTTTCCAAAATGAAACACAGTGATCAGAGATTTTCTCATCTCAAACTACAGTAAGCATCCGGACCAAAAATAAAAAAAAATAATTTAGTGAAATTTTAATTTATCGAATTAAAATTTAGCTCGTGTAAGGCCAGTTGAGATCATAGAATTTTATTATTTTAGCGAACTTATTAATTTATCGCGTATTAATTTATCAAAGTTTTATTGTACATAGCTATGAGATCTTATGGTTGGGGGTATCAGGTATACAACCATGGTTGATCCAGAGAACAGTAATCCTATGGTTGGGGCAGGTCCTCTATGTAAGGATGTAGACTTGTGGGGAAAAGTCACCCATAATTGATTGAAAGCCCGGTGATATCAAAATCATATTCAAGTGCTATATTGTAGTCCTTATCTCTCGTAAAATATACTCTAATCACAAAATATGTGCATTAAGAGCAAGAAAATGACCATCGAACTTCTTAATTGAAAACGTAATAAATTCTTCGCCGTCCTGAAGAACCCAATTTTTGCAGACTGTATTAAGGAGTACTAATCTAGTAATTTGGATAGATTAGGTGAATACGAAGTAAAGTGCACAAAATTGGATTGGTAATTGTGGTTCAACAGCTACACTACATAAGGGGTAATTTGGTCTGTTTCGGGTACTAACATTTTTGTAAATTTCTATATTTTTCTGGCTAAAACGTGACAATATGGAGTTCCCCTTTGATTAATGCTTTCTGATGAGCTTCGGTGGGTGGGAAAGACAAAGTAAAGTTAGGAAGAAGTAGCAGAAGAAAACCAGAAAACAAAGGGCTATTTGGTCTGCACCCCCCAGAAAAAAATTCAATAAAACTGCACCCCCCAAATTATAAACTATTAATCCTAGCCCCCCATTCCGTTATGTCAGGGGTTAACACATAGTTAGGGCCCACTTTAGCTAATTAAGAAGACTCAAAGGCCCTTCACCACTTACTTGAAACCCTTTTTAATCAGAAAAAGATGCTTCTGCCATCTCTATATTGACGGAGTACCATCATCTTAGGCTAGTAATTAACAGGTGACGGTGGTAATGGCGGTGATTCTTCATGTTTGTTGTTATTAGTTGTTCAGGTTCTAGCCTTCTAGGTTATGGTTGTTGTTGCTTATAAAAACACCAGCTTGTCTCCGTCGTGAACCCACCACCATATATGAAATGCTAACGTATCAAAATGGTGTAACAATTTGATAAAATTTTTGTTCAAGAAGTAAAACCCAGTTCTAGAAAATAGGGAATTCTCTTGCATGTATAAATTCAAGATTGATAATGGTGAATTTCAAGCTTCATAATTCATAGAGCAACAATTCAATTGGGGGTTATGATGTCGAGTAAAATTGGATCTCAAATTTCTGCCGTTACAACCAATGGAAGAAGGAAGGTTTTCTACTAATTTATAAGCTTGAAAAAAGTCAGGAAAGTAGGTACCAAGAACTGCTGTTGCCATTACTTTTTTTGTGGCTGAATAGTGATGTTTGATGGGTTGTATACCAAGAAATAGAAGAGATTTCAGGAGTTAACACAGTTAGGGAACATATGTACGAATTTGATGTGGTTTGCGGGATGGTTTGAGCTCTCTAAAAAAACTAAAAGAGTGGGTTGTGTCGCTGGTTTTCGATGCTTTCTACGGGATGTATATGAAGAGATTAGAGGTTACAATGGTTTCTGAATGTTGGCTTGTCGCTAAACTAGAATTTGCAGGTGAAGAAGCTACGGGAGAAGCTCAGTATGGCAATGGAAATACACCTCCCGATACCAATGAACCTGCACATTAGGTGTTTGATAGAATGCCTAAAAGAAAGAAAATTAAAACTGAGTGTATGGGTAGGGGCCTTTAAGTCTTTACAAGAGGCAAAAATGGGCCCAAAGTTTGAGTTAACTTCTGACTTAACAGAATGAGGGGCTAGGATGAATGGTTTATAATTTGGGGGTGCAGTTTTATTGAATTTTTTTCTGGGGGGCGCAGACCAAATAGCCCGAAAACAAAAGAAACGTTTTTTTATGGAAAGTAATAAAAAAAGTCACAGGCATAATTTAGTATCCCGTGATGATGCGTGTTGCTAAAGTGCGCATGGTAAGTTAAGGTTAAGCAACAATACTGCAGAAATAGTAAAAAATGAAGTAAAAGAATTTCTACTGACCTTTCCTTGCGCTTCTCAAGAAACCTCTGCAGCGACTTCTTTCTTGCAATTGGCAAGTCTGTGAACAAAAGATTCACAGAAAGTTAATGTTATGGTTGTTTTCGGTTATAGCTGACTCGTCTGAGTCATTTTAAACTAGTAAAATCAGATAACTAGTCCAATACAATTATACTTGGTCATTAGTGACTTCACTTGGTCATTAGTGACTTCACTCTGTGTTTTCTAGATCAGATTTTGTATACGATTGAATCTTCAGATTCAGAAGCCGAGTCAGCAAAAACAAACCCTCGGCTGCTTTTATTTTTCGAAACATTATTCATGGCCCCAAATTTGATACCATTTCTACTGACTTGTCTATATCTTTGACCTAAATTCTTCTATTTAGATCAGTCAATTGTTCCACCAATCATATGCACATGTCTTTGATTATGAATCAGACATTCTATTCTACAAAATCCGAAACCAAATCTATGCAAAAATCAACAAAAACATACAGTATAAGCACTATTTCAATTTCAATTTCAAATAGCAACTCCTCATCTCCTTCGCAATAATTAACACAAAAACAGTATAACAAGCACTATTTCAGTTCTAAATAACTCCTCTCATCTCCTATGCTAGGTTGCAGAACATATTTCACAGCCGTTCTCTAAACCTTGATCCTACGGCACAAGTCACTAACTAGTTGAAAACGTGTCTAGCTATTACTGAGTTGAGTGTGCCGGAGTCAGACAAAAACGCGTCTACTGACTTGATTGTGCCATATTTGAGTCTTACAGTACACTAATCAAAACCTAAACTAGTCTTTCTAATTTCACAAATGAGTCAGTTTGAGTCAGACAAAAATGAAGAAGAGGATTAGTGAATAACTCACCTCCTCCATTGAGTTTCTCAAGTAGTGCTTGTCTTTCCATGCTTGAAGTTGAAACAACACTGAGTTTCGGATCAACCGATTCAACAACTGCAGCAGCAGCAGCAGGAGCAGGAGCAGCTTTTCTTGGAAGAGCTCCTTCTTCAGCAATCTTCATTATCATCTCCGCCTTATCAATCCAAAAAATCCCCAAATCAATTTCATGAATCTCAAATCAATAAATTCAATTAATGAATCAAACAAACCTTATCATGAGGCATATCAAACACACAGACTTTTCCATTGTAGAAAATCGTCAACGGAGTTGAAACCGATTCCGGAGTTAAATTCTCAGAACCATTTCTGTTACCAAAGAAAAATCGGAATCAGAATTTTGTTTTACAATTTTTTACTTTCCCAAAATCAATTAAGATCCCTAATTTAAATCACCTGATAGGATTATACACAGGTAGTGGAGGGAAAGTTTCAGTCGGTTTCCCATCAATTACAGTTTTCAACAACTGCGGATTAATCTTCGAGATTGCAGTTTGAACACCTTAAAAAAACAAAAACAAGAAAAATCAGGGAAATTGAAAAATTACAAAATCAACGAATGGAACAATCAGATCAATAAGAATCAAATGAGATTTTATAATTAATACCATTGGTACCGTTGTTTTGTTGAAGAAGCTTCTGGAACTGAGATTGAGAAGAAGAAGATGAAGAATTTCCTCCTCCTGATCCTTTTTCCATACCGAAGAAATCAAGTTCCATTGATGCTCCTCCTACTCCTGCACCTGACATCATCTAATTGGATAGATAAATTGTAATTACTGTTTAGATTGAATTGATTTTGATTTTCTAGTTAGAAACAATATGAGATGTGGTGGGAATATTTAAACAGGTTTGATTGATTGAATGAATTCTTTGGAGTAGTTGTTTCGTTTCCTTCCTTTAAAGAGGGAAGAAATTAACATTTTATATAATGTTTTAGCCCATGTGATGTATTATGTATTTTTGTACTAAAGATTGAATACGAAGTGACTTGGACTGTATTGGTGGTGATAAGTGTACTTCTTATCTTCATCTTTGTATGGGTAAAATTGGAAGATGAGAAAATGAAATACGTATAGCATGACACACTCAAAAATGGTTACCAAAAAAAATTTCATTTTTATTTTGCAATTTAGAGCGAGCACTATGGTGCACGTTTTGGATGAATAGTAAATAAAAAGACATACATTATATGTAAAAGCTCCGAGTCCTTTCGTCCAATATTTGACGCTCACTGAGTGGCTGCCCCTCAACTTTTATTTTGTTTTGACTTTTCTTTAACTCACATCCGCTTTACACCCCATATAAACCATTATACCCTATATAAATCACTCATTCTCAACGGTAAAATCTACCCTAAATCAATTCGTAATGAAGAATAATTGTTCAGAAAATAAAGAAGATTAATTAGCTTAAATACGTTTTTAAAAACCAAGCGAAAAATATGTTTTTGAATCACCAGACCTCCCAAGACCCAAGAAGAGACTTGAACCTGTGACTAGTACCCCAAACCCAAAATAATTTACCACTAAGCCAAATTGTTCAAGTTGATAACAATGGAGGATATAATCATTTTAGCAAATACAAAATGGTCAAGGCCATTCAGTGGCCGCCTCTCAACCATAGTAGTTGTGTTTTGTACACTTTTTTGTAGACCTAATATTTGAGTAAAAATCACAAAAAAATGATGGCCATTCAGTGGCCGCCTCCTTGACCATCATTCTTTGGTTTTCCACTGCATAATCGTTTTTCTCTTCCTTTTCTATTCTTCTCCAAAACCAAAACTAAGTTGTATGATTTTAATTCTTATTTCAATTAGTTTCTACCCAAATGTTGATTATATTCCTTAAAGATCTGAGTGGAATTTAGGGTTTGTAAATATAGTATTTATAATTATCTAAAATAAAACATAATCCTTATTTAGGTGATTATTCAACTCATATAGCCTATTTTGGCACTTTTGTTGATTTTTACAATTGGTTCATATTTTCGAGGCAATTAACACTGGCGTGATCCATGGCTACTAGATGTGAATGCAATTCGATGTTCAGCGCAAATCACTTCTCTTTGGAGCATCTAATCTTCATGAAGAAGAAGAAAAAATTGTTCTCAGTGAAAAACATAAATTCGAATGGTGGAATCGGATCAAATTTAACATCATCCCTCAAACATTATCGAATTCAATCAAATACATGAAGTTAATACTTTGGTTGTATCTTATTGTGTACAAGGGATTTGCCCGTGCCGCAGATGACACGGGATTGTTCAACAGTGTACGTTTATTCCATTGAACTATGTTTCTCCTTCTCATGTCGCCTTATAACACCCCGAATTTTAGAATACTCGTTGTCCTGTAAATTTTAGAATACTCGTTGCTCGTAAACTTGCCTTGGCAAATAGGTTTATGTTTTATTTAGTTTTGCATTAGGCACTAGCCAGGTTTAGCCCCCAGCTAAATCCGTCCCTAGTTAAGTCTCATTTCAAACTTGTGATACAACAATTTCAAAATATATATGTGTGCTTGCTATGGGTGTATCGGTTTGTTTGGAGGCGCCCAAAATGCATATATAAAATAAAAAAATTCTTTCACTCATTGGTTGGTGCACTCCGGAGCAAAGTATTGTTGAAAATATACTCTAGAAGAAAAGTTGATTTTGTGTTTTAGATGAATGGTGAATTGCAACAAAAATACTAGCTAGTTTTTACTTTTCTGTCTCTGATCAGTTATTATTTTTTTGATTGGTAAAAAATTTAATACCGATAAATTTTAAACTCAAATTACTGATATTACCATTCTACTACAGTACCACCGGTTTCCCCTGTAAATGGTTTTGGAGGAATGAGTTTACGGGGTAACCGGCAAAGTGATCCGTCGATTCGGATATTTCAACAAAATTCGCCGGCAATCTATTTAAAGGTTTAGAAGCATAAGACTGTAATACCCTTGGTAGTTCGGAATCTTAAAAATCAGTCTGATGCATCTTGTATTGTCGTCGACTAAAAGGCACGTGCTTATTTAAGTGCTCAGACTCTGTTTGGTTAGTTCTTATCCCTACACACAATGACACACTAGAATCTAAACCCCAAGGCTGCCATAGGGGTTAAAAAGACCAATAAAAAGTGTATCCTTTCAAGTCGAGTTTGGTGAAACTCATCGAATTCGGTAATCTCTATAGTCCTTTTTCTGTAGCAGTAAATGATTTTTCATGGCAATGATTTTTCTTGATAAATCTGTTTTTATAGCTGAATGTGGGTTAACAAGCTACAACAATCATGCTCAGCTTCACTAGTGTGGGCAAAAGATATTTCTTTGCTGCCACTATGTAAAATCAATTTTGAGAAACCTTCATTCACAGCTTAAGCTGAAAATCTTAAGCCCTTCCGTGACATGTTTTTTTTTTTCTTTTTTTTAATTTGTGAGATGAGTGTTCATGAAATTTCCAACTTAAATACTCCCTCCGTTTCAAAAAGATAGGCACATTTGACTTTGACCAAAAATTAAAAAACTTAATAAAACCAATATTATAGTCATTTTTATTATTTTTTTTTCTTATTAACCCATGGCACTTGTCAACAATAAACCAATCATAAAAAAAAAACAATAAAAAAAGCTCTAATTGTTAGTTCATTACAAACCTTAATTTTCGAAAAAAAGTCAAACGTGTCTATCTTTTTGAAACGGAGGGAGTATGAGAGTGAAGACTCAATCCTCTGACACAATTTTTTCGTACAAAATTGGGACGTCCTTAACCATGCTATTTGGATCAAGAAAAACAACACCTTGCTTGATTTCGAGGTAAAAAATTATAGAAGATATTTCATTGGGAGGCACCAAAAGATGTTTACTTTCAAGCTGGGTTGCACAGACGCGCCGATTTTGGGCCCGAGTAAGCGTCGGTCTCGTGTCGGACACGGACGCGGACACGACACGCATACGACGCGGTCAACTCAGTCAACTCGGTAAATTCTCTACTTTGAGATGATAATTTAGTATGTTCTCCCTTTAGATTGGAACTCTCAAGGTCATAATCCCATCTAAGGAGCTTAACCATTGAGTCATTCACGCGTTTGTGTGTATGTTGTATAATTTCAGCATTTTATACTACTTCTCCTAGCATTAATTTCATATATTAGTGCATTTGTTGCATGACTTAGTTCTGGTCTTCTCGCTCTCTCTCTGCCTCATCTTCCAAAAAAGAAAAAAAAAACTCTCGTTCTTTGTTTTCCCTGATCTGGGCGGGTTCATCTGATTTTCTCAGATCTCCCGGTCAGATCAAGGTATGTTAGATTTCCTTTTTCTTTTAGTTGTATTTTCTTTCACTTTGTTGGTGATTAGTTTTCTCACTGTAAGAGTGATTTCCTCTCACCCTTGGGGTGATTCTCTTTTCATCGTTGGGATGATTGTTCTGTTATCGGTTAGATTGGGTTTGCTTTCATACTCTAAGTTTTGTTATGATTCGAATAGGATTAAACATGATTTTAGTGTTGAAAGTGAGGCTAATTTCTTAGAAGAAAATTACATATCCATTGACAGACAAGATGATTGTATTATCTACAACACCTTGGTGATGTTCATTTTACGATTTGTCAATGGGAAGATAAGTGGGTTACACATTATAATGGTTTTTTCAAGCTTGTCATGGAGAAATTATTGGTCGAATGCAATGGATGGTTTTCCCTTGGGTGTTTCCATCGTAAACATTTGGCCAAGATGTCATCGATGTGTTGTTCTTAAAGGCTCCATTACAGGTGATTTACTACCTTTCCAAGTTCTCATGTCCATGGTCAGGGAATATGTTCATCGCCTTATTGATTGCCTAATATCGGTAAAGAAGATTGCATCTCAGCCATTAGATTCAGCGTCGGAATGGCAACTTCGGTTACTTGCTTTCAAGTCATATCACGACTTTTCAGGAGACACGCTTGCCCTTAATTCCAGCCACTACTCGCACTACGGTGACACAATATCCCATAACCGCTTGAAAATTGCAAAACAGAAACTGCCCATCTTCTCTTCTACACGTTGTTTTAATACCCATGTACCCAAGCCCAACTCTAGAACTTTAGGCGTTGGTATAGTAACCTTACTTAACAGGAACAAGAGCACAACTAAACCTAATATCATTGGTTTTAATCTTTGGATATCAATGTCCCTCTGCACCTTTACTTCTGATTATCAAACGAGAAGAGTTAAAATGGTAGCTCATAATCTCGTTAATCTTGCTATTCAGCATCATGTTCATTTGTTATGGACATCTTCTCCAACCTCCTTCTGCATCACTTTTCTAGTTGTCGAAGGTTACTTTCTTAGTGTTATTTTCTCTGTGTTGCTTTTGAGTACTAGTACTTGTTGTCTATGCTTTTATATTGTAATCTGTCATTATATTGTAATCTTCTGTTATTAATAATATAATGAATGGATCTTTCTATCAAAAAAAAATAAAAAAAAAATTCATATATTAGTATAGTTAAATTATATATTTACTAAATATATAAACATGTCCGCGTCCTACAATTTTGAGACCTCGCTCGTGTCCGCGTCCGTGTCGTGTTGTGTCCGCGTCTCTGTGTCCGAGTCCGTGCAACCCAGCTTTCAAGGCCATTTTAATTTTTTGAATAATAAAAGGTGATATTAAAGGTTGGACTTTTCTTAGAGAGGTACCGAATTCCTAAGATTCAATCTCTCCCTCTCGGCTCGGAAAAAAGGGTAAACTACATTCTCGATCAGCGGATGTATCCATGAAGACCTCCGAGGGGAAGATGACTATTGAATGGGTTACGAAAACCACTTTTGTCTTGGTTGAGAGCGAACTTTCTTCTTGTTGACTAGTTGGATGTGGATGCCGAAAGCTTCATAGCCAGGAAGGCCTGAAGGTCTAGAGTTGCAATCTAAGGTCTAAAGAGAAGTAATCAGTCAGAGAACCCCGATACATACAAGCCAAGTAGCTAGGCAAAGAAATAAAGAAAAATCCCCCATCCAGATGCAGACGAGTTTCGAACTCAAGTCGCTACTCACCATCCAACGAATTTACCATTGCACTACAATAACATGTACCCAAGGTGTTAGGATACTGATATTTCCTTATTTATATTTCTGTTAAGTTCTTTATTTAGTGTGCCTTCCATGTTTAGATTAGGCTAATTATAGGAATGATTAAGCTATATATACTCATCTTGTAGAACTATCAGATTCATTCAATTTTCAATACAAACTATTAGGTTTAACCTATTCTTGGTGGCTAATCCCCAACTCAAAGGATTATATTGGTGTTATTTGGTGTAGAGTCTTATCATCTGGATCAGAGCGATCGATCTGAGACTAGTCTTCCTCTCAAAATGAATTTTCTCTCCAAAAAAAGAAAAGAAAAAAAAAGAAACTCTTATGGTGTGTTTGGATGCAGGATTTTAGAGAGGGGATTCATGGGACCAGGGGATTTGGTAGAATTATAAATCCCTTGGCCCGTTTGTTTGCCAAAATCCCTTGTATTCATGTTTCCTCTGGGAAACACTTCCCCAGCAAATCCTCCAAATCGGGTAACACCTCCCCCCCTGTTATTTGCTTGGAAACTTTCCAAGGGATATGTGGCCCCACCAAAGTTAAACCCTAAAATCCCATATAAAATCATCGGTTTAGTTATCTTTCCCCTCCACATTTCCGCCTCCTCCCGCCATCATCCCGCCATATTTATCATTTCTTGTTGAAGCTGCAAAGGTAAACCCTATTCATATCATATGATGTCAAGTTTGATTTTTAATACATCTTCCTTCATTTGATTATGTTTTAACGTGGGTTTTGCAGTATTGTTTATGTAGTTTGTTCTGGTTCTTAGGACTTCTTGATTCATCATTAAAATGATAGGGTCTTGTTTTTTGTATCGTAAGTAGCTAACTAGTATTGTTGTTTCTTCTCCTTAATGCACAAAAGTGATTTAAAGAGATAGATAAATATGTGTTTTTTGTTTTTTATTATGCTTGCACGGTTGCACACTAAGCACATAGGCTATTTTTAATATCAAAGATTTTAAATCCACCAACTAAGTTGAGGACGAGATAGTTAATATGGAATTTCAAAACAGAGCATTTGTGTAAATCCTAGGTTTGCCAAACAGTACATGGAATTTCAAACAAAGGATTTGACAGTTTCCAGGGATTTTTTCTTGAGTTACCAAACGCGTCAGGTATTTACATAAATCTCGGGTTTTATAATCCCCTCGAATTATAAATCCCCTGGAAACGTAAATTATTCATCCAAACGCGCCATTAGATTGTTCCTGTTCCTACTCTTTTGTTGAAGATGACTGTAAAGACATTGGAAACCCAAGTTGGTGACCTCACTACAACCATTCAAGAACTCATGACAAAGATGGAAGAAGATCGAAAGATTACTAATGAGACTTTGTTAACAATAGCTCGTCTTGCACCTACTAGTGAGAAGGGAAAGAGGACTGATAATACAGAAGAGACTGAAGAAGAAACAGAGACACCCAGACCTAACTGTAAAGGTGGTTCTAACAATCAAAGGTTTCCTATATTTGCTGGTATTGATCCTGAAGGATTTATTTTTAAGGCAGAACAATATTTTTCGTTATACGGAACACAAAATTCTAAGAAGGTACCCATGGCTGCACTTAATCTTGATGGTGATGCAATTTCTTGGTATCGTTGGGTCACTAAAGCCCTAGGAGAATTAACTTGGACGCAATTTTCTCACCTTGTAAGGAGTCGCTTTAGCTCAAGGAAGTATGTTGATCCATGCAGTACCTTGGCCAAGCTAGAACAAAAAGGTACGGTTCGCGACTACATTACTGAATTTGAGAAGTTGTTGAATTTTGTGACAGAGATGCCTAAATCCTATCAAATTAGTATTTTTCTATCTGGTCTTCGTGGCGATATTCGTGCTGCTTGTCGTTCACATTGCCTTTCAACTTTGTCGGCTGCATTTGAACAAGCTATATGGCAAGAAGAGGAAATAATGGAAACAAGGTCTTTTTACCGTGTTTCCCACCCAAAGACTTTACCAACTATTGTTGCGCCTTCAAGGCCTGCTTTACCCACTGGTGCTACACGATTGTCTTGGGCAGAACAAAAAGAACGTCATGCAAAAGGACTTTGTTTTCATTGTGACGAGTTATACAAGCCTGGTCATCTCTGTGCTAAGCCTCGCTTGTTATACTTGGAAGGCCGAAGGCGTTACTATTACTGAGATTGATCAAGATAATAGTGGCGAAGAGGATACACAAGTTGTGATTGCACCTAATAAGGATGGGGGAAAAGAACTTGAAATTTCGTTGCATTCACTCACGGGTTCTCAATCTCCCAAAACAATGTGCATTACTGGATATATAAAAGGGCAGCCAATAACCATTCTCATCGATTCAGGTTCCACTCATAATTTTCTCCATCCTACGGTTGCTAAGAAATGAGGTTATTCTATTCAAGCAAGTGACGCAGCGATGCGAGTTATGATAGTGGATGGTGGATTTCTTGAAACCCACAGGTCTTGTACCAATGTATCTGTTAAGTTACAAAGTTATAGCTTTGTCACTGAATTTTTTCTATTGGAAATTAGTGGTTGTGAAGCTGTACTAGGTGTTCAGTGGTTGCAAACGTTAGGAGCTATCAATTGGGACTTCAAAAAATTACACATGACATTCAGTATATCTGGTCATGAATACCTATTAGGTGGTGACAATTCTCCATCAGTTATGCTCATAGACGATAGTTCTATGCAACGATTATTAAGTCGTGAACAACAAGGCATTATGTTGCAGTTATCATCGACTTCAACTGGCGATTCCGCGGCTCTTCCAAAGGCACCATCTAAAGTTGCAGACTTGTTACTACGTTTTGCTGATGTATTTGGTTCTCCTACATCCTTGTCGCCTATACGCTCACATGACCATCGCATTCCTTTAGTTCAAAATTCTACTCCCGTAAATGTCAGACCTTATTAATAACCACATTTCCAAAAGGCAGAGATTGAGAAGATTGTTTCGGAATTGAAAGATGCAGGTCTAATCCGTCCAAGTTCGAGCCCTTATTCTTCACCAGTATTATTAGTCCGTAAGAAAGACGGCTCTTGGCGTATGTGTGTCGATTACCGGGCGTTGAATAAGTTACGGTTAAGGATAGATTTCCTATTATTGTGGTGGATGAACTGCTTGACGAGTTGTATGGTGCAACAATTTTCTCTAAGATGGTTATGCGTTCGGGTTATCACCAAATTCGTTTATACGATTTGGATATAGAAAAGACGTCATTTCGAACACATGACGGTCACTACAAATTTGTAGTAATGCCATTTGGTTTGTCAAATGCTCTTGGAACCTTCCAAAGTTTGATGAATGATATCTTCTGGCCTTACCTCCGTAAGTTTGTCCTTGTTTTTTTTGACAACATACTGGTTTACAGTAATTCTCTTGCGGAACATATTCAGCATTTAACACTTGTGTTGGAGATATTACGTTCTAACCAATTGTTCTTAAAAGGATCAAAGTGTGAATTTGCTAAGTCTGCCATAGGCCATCTTGGGCATATAGTTTCTGCTGCTGGGGTTTCCGTGGATACTGACAAGATTTCAAGTATTATCAATTGGCCTATTCCATCTTCGATTAAAGATCTTCGTGGTTTGTTGGGTTTAACCGGTTATTATCGAAAGTTTGTCAAGGATTATGGGAAGATGAGTGCTCCACTAACTCAATTATTGAAGCAAAATGCTTTCACTTGGTCGGATGAGGCTTTCAAACAACTCTAAACTGCCTTGACCACCAGTCCTGTATTGGCACTTCCGGACTTCTCGAAAAAATTTGTATTAGAGTGTGATGCATCCGGTAACAAGTTAGGAGCTGTTTTGATGCAATCCGGAAGATCCATTGCATTTTTTGGCAAGCCACACTAGTGGAGAATGGCTGATTTAAGCATGACAGAAACAGACTTAATGACCCTGGAAGACTTATCTAAAAATAAGTTTGATTCCATCGTGGGTTCGTTGTTTGAAAAAAAAACGTCTGCCCTAATCATTTGTTCTATAACACTGATAGAAGCAGTCGTTTTGCCGGATCATAATCTATAAAAAAAATGGAATTTGATTCAGCTGAATCCAAAGCTGATTTACCTGAATCTAAATCTGGAATCAAATTTAATAAAAGCAAACAAGAAATTGAAGTTGAAATTGAATGAACATATTAACAAAGAAAATCATATTACAACTTCAAACAAAATACAATCACTCGAGTTCCAAATCTGAAAACAACTTACAAAAAAATTAAATTAGCTAGCTTCCACCCCTCATATTTTCTGAACTTCAAGCTCCAAAATAACTCCCTATGCCTCTTGACTGGAGGTTTTATTCTCCCCTTGATTTGGGTCTGTTGTCTTGTAAGTACAAGTAACATAGCAAGAACAAAATGGATATAACGCTGGAAAACTTTCCACAGCCAGAAGGAACTTCTCATATATACTCTCAGCAAATGAAGACAACTCGTCTGCACAGGACACCACTACACTGTGCAGGTGATTGAGTACATGTATTGCAAGCTCATACCCCTGAAAATTGAAGAAAATTGAATAACAAATAAGAGGACGTAAAATGTTGACAAGTTCTGCAATATGAAAGATTTAACAAGTTCTTGTTCTATAGAGGAAGTAAGAAAATTTAACTTAACATAGGGAAATAAGCATCGTAAACACAAGATTTACCACTAATTAAGGTACACTTATAACCAAATGTGTATGCGATAGTTAAGCAACCCTCATGTCAAGAGAAATGAGCAACTAAAAAAGGAAGTCAGGATCCACCTAGAGAAACCAAATGTGTATGTGATATTTACCTATCTACGTTGAAGTTGAGCTTTTATTCCAAAAACAAGCCCTAGAAAATCCTAATGCTCCAGAATTGCATATCTTAATAACTTCTTCAGTTGTGACCCAAGTAATCATCAATATCAGCCTTTACAATGCTTCCATCAGGACCGGTTTCTTGGATACTTGAAAGAGGTATTTGTATGCAAAAACTACACCAATTTTCATTCTGTAATTCAAATATCAACTTGTTAGACTTAAGCCACACATTCACATTTATATAAATAAAAGTAAGATGCCACCGTACCTAAATATACAAACAATAAGTTGAATAAAGTGGAATATAAGTAACATGAAACTGTAATCTCAAGCGACTTCTTTCCGAATAAACCAGGAACAATCAATGACTCAAGGAAATACATACACAATTGATCTACTATCACCACAATCAAACGCATCAACTTGCGCAACAACTTGGTTGGTAATGATTACAGAAACTTGAGAGGTTTATCTTATCTAATGAACATAAAAATATAGGATAATTAGTTTGTTTCAAGAAACTTAGTATAACGTACGTCTGTTGTGCTACCAGCCATGCACCCAACCAAATCTATCAAGTTTATCTCTCACCTTATTTTGGCTTATGTGCAAAGCCTGGAATATTATTCCAAGTGTTGTTCTAGCCCATTGTGAAGAAAATCATGATAGCAACATACCTCGTCTCTACCATCATAGAAGCTGCTTCAAGAAGAAGTCTCGACTGATGATCAATGTTATAAGCTCTAGCATAGACCACATTCTCCAAAACATCCGCAATTCAACATAACTATACCCATGACCTCTGTTAAGCTAAGATGTCCAAACTCCAAAGCTAGGATTCATATAATACCTGTTCGCAATATGTAAGAGTCTTTGTGGCCTGAAAGTGCCCTCGGCATCAATGTACATCGCTTTTCCTTCATCATCCCCTTGATCCAGTAGAAGCTGAAATGTGTTCATGTATCATATATTCAAATGACAGGATAATCAGCTTTGAAAGGAATAAAATATGTATAAACTACTCTACTTCATTACCGCTTATCATTTCATTTACAACTTAGGATTCTCTAGCTAGTTATAAAGTTCTATACGAACAAATGTAATGAAACAAACAAGACGAAATCTTACTTGACAAGTGATGTACAAAGTGTGACACGACTGAGTCTTTCAAGAGCGACATTCACTATACAATTCAGTAATAGACCCAGTCTCGATCCCTCCTGATATATGCGTAACCATGTAAGTTTCCAGAAAAAATATCAAAACACAACGATTTATAGTCATAATCTACCAGTGGCATTACCTTCTAAAACCTTGTCAAGTTTTGTTGATCACCTGACTGATCTCAAGTCCAACGGAATGAGCTTCGAAGCTATTGATCTTGTTGACTGCAACAGAACCATGATGCAGCCACCTATGATCTTGTTGAATGCCACAAGTACATTTCTCATGTAGAGATACTACCAAGAGTAATGGCCATCTACCAAAGCAGTTTACATTGATATTAGTAAAGCAAGGGAATGCAAGAATCAAGTGAATCCAAACCTCAGAAGCAACAACTTAACAACAATTTCTTGCTTTGGTTTCAAGTATCGTGCTTGCATTTTAACCCAATATCATCATTTAAACCTTTAAGATCATTTGCAAAGTCAGTTTCGAGCACAGGAGCAACGGACTTCACATTTGAACAATTTCAGTTAATACCAGACCTAACAAATCTCTCACAAAACATGTAACACAAAGACATACTAATTAGCAAAGGAAATAGTCTTACTTTTCTTGTGTCTTCGGAATGATTTTTATGTTGTAATCCTCAAGAAGAACCCCGTGAGGCCAGGGTTTTGGGGTTTTCCCAAATTGACATCAGATGACATTAATGGATTGAAGCATTGCCTTGAGTTCATTTTTCCATCACTAGCTGTGAATAATCTGAAAATCATCAATGTACAACTGTTAATTTCAAGATAACAACACACTGAAAATTGAAACACTAAAATCTAAATCTTCACTGATTGAATTAAGACCATAACAGTAGATAACAATTTTTACAAACCCAGATGAATTAAAACCCTAACAAAGATTGTGACCTAGAATCTAAATCTTCTCAGATTTTAATTGATCTATCGAATCTATTGAATCAAAGAACGTCTCAAGCGACCCATACCATAGAACCCTAAAAGAAACAACTTTAAGACTGAATTGAGAAACCCAAATCTTAAAACAAACAGACTTTCAAAATTTCAAGATGAGGATTTCGTTTTACTGATAAACACACCTAACGACCCAGTACTTCAAAACAATTTGTCGATCCTCAGTGGAGTTTTGATTATTATGTATGAATTTGGTGCTGGTTTCTTAGGTTATAGATGAATAAGAAAACAGAGAACCGACAGAGAAAGGGGAGAACAAATCTGATGGAAGATAGTGGTATAACTCGATAGAAACAAGGTGGGTTGTTCCATCTACAACCATTGAAATAAAGTAACCCATATCTAACCGTTGAAATAAAATGCTTTAACAGTCGTTTCTACAAGGCTTGTATTCTTACAAAAATAGACCCAAGAAAAAAGTCTGATTCAGGAAAACTTTAAATATTTGGGAAGAAAAAATCTGCTCATGTCCACCCTTTATTTTATATCATCCCAAGGCAGACTTTCATTTAATCTCTAGTCAGACTTAACCAAGCCATTTTCTACTAGTGCCACTGTCAGGAAAAAATTTAAACCTTTAGGTTTATGACAAAGAAATGCTTGCTATTGTATCGGCAATTCAAAAGTGGCGTCCATACTTACTTGGAAGACATTTTAAGATTTATACGGAGCTCCGTAGCCTTAAATATTTCTTGGAGCAAAGGTTGTCGTCCGTTGAACAACAAAAATTGTTGTCCAAACTCTTGGGCTACGACTACGAGATCATTGATCGTTGTGGTGCAGCAAACAAGGCTGCTGATGCTTTGTCCCGTGTTTCTGATCCTCAGTTGTTTGCTATTAGTACGCCTATTTTTTCTGGTGTATATGAAATTGTTTAAGAATGCCATAACGACGCTGTATTAGCTGGTCTTATCGAAGATTTATGTCGCCAACCAACTTCTAAACCAAACTATACATATACAGATGGTGTTCTTCGCTACAAAGGGCGTATAGTGGTAGCTTCTACTTCTTCGTGGTGTTCTAAGCTTCTTCATGAGTTCCACGCAACACCCATTGGTGGTCATTCAGGATTTTTACGTACTTATAAGCGTCTTCAACAAAACTTTTATTGGAAAGGTATGAAAAGTTCGATCAAAGCCTACATTGCTCAATGTGACGTTTGTCAACGTAACAAATCTGAAGTTATTGCTCCTCCGGGACTTCTACAACCTCTACCTATTCCTGATGATGTATGAAAGGATATTTCTATGGATTTTATTGACGGTTTGCCCTCCTCGAATCGTAAAACCTCCATTATGGTTGTTGTAGATCGTTTATCCAAGTATGCTCACTTCATTTCTATCTCACATCCTTATACTGCCGCTAGTGTTGCTGAAATATTCGTTCGTGAGGTTGTACGCCTCCATGGCATGCTAAAGACTATAGTAAGTGACCGTGATCCTATTTTTTTGAGTAATTTTTGGGAAACTTATTTTTCCTTACAAGAGACTCAATTATGCCGAAGCTCTGCATAACACCCTCAATCTGACGGGCAAAGTGAGGTTAATAACCGTACTTTGGAATGTTATCTTCGATGTTTTGCTGCAATGAAACCTAGTGAGTGGACTAAATGGTTGTCATGGGCTGAGTGGTGGTATAATACAAGTTATCATTCGGCAATCAAAATGACTCCATTTGAAGCCTTGTGCAGTCGACCACCACCTAAGATTTCTGCATACTTACCAGGCTCTACAGCTGTGGATGCGGTTGATGTTAGTTTAATTAAGAGCTCGAGACCATACTCTCAGAATCTTAAAACACACTTAGAGGATGCTCAAACTAGAATGAATGCCGATGCTCATAGGACAGAGCGCAGTTTTGAAGTGAATGATTGGGTTTTTCTACGCTTGCAACCATATCGTCAGTCAACTGTAGCTAATCAATCATTTTCCAAACTTTCTCCTCGTTTCTATGGAC
This sequence comes from Papaver nudicaule, assembly GCA_023529015.1. Lineage (NCBI taxonomy): Eukaryota > Viridiplantae > Streptophyta > Magnoliopsida > Ranunculales > Papaveraceae > Papaver > Papaver nudicaule. The sequence goes on from JAJJMA010252382.1 coordinate 19,034, forward strand.
CTTTTCGTGTTCTTGAGAGGATTGGACAGGTTGCCTATAAGCTGGAATTGCCACCTACAAGTCGTATTCACCCTGTTTTTCACGTTTCTGCTTTGAAGTTGAAACTGGGAGCTACTGTTCCTGTGGACGCAAACTTACCAACTGCTGTGGATTATTTTGTTTGGGAACCTGAAGCCATTTTGGAGCGTGGGAATATACAAGAAGAACAACTGTGCTGCAACTCGTTGGCTTATCAAATGGAAGGACCATTCTGTGGAGGAGGCTACGTGGGAAGATGCTGATAATTTCATTGCCAGGTTTCCAGAATTTCAGGCTTGAGGTCAAGCCATCATTCAAGGGGGGGTGGGATGTTAGGATACTGATACTTGTTTCCTTATTTATATTTTTGTTAAGTTCTTTATTTAGTGTGCCTTCCATGTTTAGATTAGGCTAATTATAGGAAAGATTAAGATATACTCATCCTGTAGAGCTATCAGATTCATTCAATTTTCAATACAAACTATTAGGTTTAACCTATTTTTGGTGGCCCAATTCAAAGGATTATATTGGTGTTGAGTCTTATCACAAGGCCACTATTTAGACCATAAATTCAACGTAGTTGTTGTAATTCAGCAGACATATTCGAGTTTATGACGTGAGTAAGTTCCATCAACACTATATTCTTTAGAAAATACTTTAGTGTCATTATTGGTAATTGTTTCTGATTTCTCTTCCAAGTTGCAAATGAAGAGGTACATCGAAGATGTGATTGCCTAGGTATAACCTTCAATATCATTGGAGCAATATGTATTTTCTGGAGGCAGTGGTTGACATATAAAATAAAGACATCAAGTTTGAATTTAGGGAAATTAACACCCCACGCATATGCAAGCTAATCAATGAAATTATGAAGAGAAAAAAATCTTAAAAATATAGCAAGATAGATATTCTTATAAACATCAACCCCTCCTTCATAATTTAGCTTGTAATACCTTAGTCACCCGAAAATTTATCGATTCGGGATCTGAATCCCTAAAACTGGAACCGAAACAGTTAGAAATCGAAATCGGCAAAAATAATCGGTTTCGGTTCCGGTGAATGGTTACTGACAGCCCGACTTTAGTGCCTCTGCGTTCACAGCCATAAGACTAGACTCTTTTTCACAATGACGTATCACATGTTGTAAATCCTATGAACATGTGGCCATGAGCTGATGAATAAAACACGTTTTAAATGTCTTGCATGCATGATATAGATACTAGTTTGTTGGACAAGGCTTTTTGAGAGTAATATGGGGACCGAGTGCAATGTGACCAATTTGTTATTGGAGATTTAATGAAACTAGCTTAAAATGAGTAGTACATCTATCATGGTGAGAGCCATATTGATGTGAAGTCACTCGACAGCGAGACGATAGGTACACATTAGATTCACGTGTACCATTTCCGTGACCGGCCCTAAAGAAAAAGAGAGGTTCATCACCATGGTTTTCATCAATTAAACCTCAAAAAGGTTTCTTAGGGTAGATGGACAGGCACTTGGAATATGAAGATGACCATCTCCATGAATCTCAGCATCAGCTGAAGACCACAGACCACTACAGTAAATTTCCATGATCTACCATAGGGACGGACCAAGGAAATTGTATTGGGCATGGTAGTGTTATGTAGTGTGCGTAAGGCAGCCGAAGGCGGTTGATTTTTTGTCTGGGGGAGAGGATATATACCTCGGCCACATCATAAAATGTTGATTAAAATTGAAATTGATGTGATGAACTGAAATCATATAGGCTAAAATGAAAGTTTTTACATTTATACAGACTACTACTAAATAAGATTGGGCTAAAATCTAACTTAACATATATTTTAACCACTAATTTTTTTTTTTTATAAATCAAAGACGCGCTAAAGCCAGGCTTAGCCCCTTGCTAAGTCCGTCCCTGATTCCAAGCACCCATCACTTGTGCTCTGCGACACACAATGTGATATGTCAGGTCGAAGAGCTAGATGCACATAGACATCACAATGTGATATGTTTGAGAAACATGTTTTACACATTCTAGTGCATGTTGCCTGCTTTTATTAATTTAGTGTACTCCAGATGGTAAAGTTAGATATTGGGTGAGTATCTATTGTTAAGCAAGTTATTAGTGGTCCAGCACCAAACGTGATTCCACAACTACTAATTTGAGTTGGAGTATTTTAAGGCTGATCATAAAGTAGCCAAAACTGTACCACTAGCCCAGGCCAGATTAATTTTTTTCGAGATTTTGACGCTGAGATTTAAACTCATAATACCGGTATAACCACACTGAGCTACAATAATATCGACAACTTTATGTTCGGAACCAGGGATGTAGGGAGTTTAAGGTAAAGAAACCTGCTTTGAGCCCTTCCCAAATTATGCAAGCCCTCCCGCCGTCCCTCCCCCTAGTAATTTTTGGGACCCCTTTAGTTTTCCAACTTTTTTAAATACCAAACTACCCCTCACATGATTAGAGTTAATAATAAGATTAGAGTTAACCTATATATTCTTAATCCTATCCCTAAAACAAAAAAAAAAAAACTTCTCTTCACAAAAAAAAAAAATTCTCTTCTTCTTCTTCTTCTTCTTCTTCTTCTTCTTCTCTAAATCCAAAACAACGAAATTCGTCGCGAAATCATCGAAACTCATCGATTTAGGAAAATTAATCATGTGCGTTCTATATAACATGGCGAGGTCTAAAACAAAGGCTGGAAATCGATCCAAAAAACCACAATCTCCGGATGAACCCACCCTTGCCCAAGTTCAACTTCAAAATCGAATCGAGTGAGAAAAAGAAGAAATGGTCGCGATTCGAATATAATTTCACAAACCCATTTCATCATATTTGAGTCTTATGGTGTGTGATTGAATTATTATGTTGTTTCCATGGGTGAATCGAGAGATTTCGTCGAAAAAACGCACTTTCAGAGCCATATTCGGCCCCTAAAAAAACCCAGAATAGGGGTCGAATGCTCCATTTTCCCTGAGAATGAAGAACAGTTCGGCCCCTATTATAGTTTTTTTTTAGGGGCCGAATGTGGATTCGGCTCCTAAAGGCTTATTTTTTTAGGGCCGAATACGCATTCGGCCCCTAAATCCTGTTTTTTTTAGGGCCGAATGTGTATTCGGCCCCTAAATCTTTAGTTTTTTTAGGGCCGAATCCACATTCGGCCCTCACGATATTTTGTAATACAGGCCGAATGTCAAGTTTCTCAGCAGCAATGTACTTTTGTTGGAATTTCACAGGTGAAGGCCCTGTATGTGAAAAACTTGCCTGAGAACACTACAACTGAATCAAAGATTCAAAAGGAGGAGAACTAAGTCTGCTGGATTCATAATACTTCGAAGGTTTTGAGAAAATCCTTTAGCTCATGGTAATGTGCTTCGTACTCGAATTCCTTTCCTTTACTTTGTTTCCATACCTTCAATGTCCTGGCATAAACTTCATCCTCCGTAACATCTTTCCTAAGAAAATCTCGGGCCAATCTCCCCAAGTGCATAAAATCATGAACGTTTTGAAGTATTTTCCACCATCGTTCTGAGAGGCCTCTTGCATCGCGCACATATTGGTTTTGAAACTTGAAGTCATCTTCGATATACTTAAACAGGGAGCTCCACTTGACATCCCCACGACTTTTTTGTAATCCATAATAGTGGATCACGTCTTTACAAAGACGTAGATCTTCTTCCAACGTAAATGGAGCGAAGCTTGGTTTGATTCGTGTTGATGGAGGAGGAGATAATGGTTTTTGAGATGGAGAACACGTATAGTAGTACTGATGAACAAACTTATCAGTCATGTTTCGATAACGTCTACGAGGAGGAGATGCTGGAGGAGGTGTTGAGATTGATTCATTTGGTTTGCGTAGTAAAGATAGTATCTCTTGTGGTGATCGAGTTGGCCTCCTGGATTCATTTGACGATGAGCTTGACATTGTAGATTGATTGAGATAAAGGTTTGGAAGAAGAAGGTTTAGGAAGAAGATTTTAGAAGAAGAGTTATCTATGAAAATGAATGTTTGTGAAAGAGTCTATTTATAAAGATGAGTACCCAACGGATCTATTTTCGAACTCCAACGGATCTATTTTGGAACTCCAACGGATCTATTTTTGAACACAATAACTCTTTTTTGATATTATTAAACATTCGGCCTGCAACATCTCACACAAATAGAAGCCGAATTCTTATTCGGCTTCTAATTCTACATCATTAGGGGCCGAATGAACATTCGGCCCTTACGATAAATTTTTATATAGGCCGAATGTTGGGGTGTAAAAATTGTTGAAACTCTGTGTAACATTCGGCCTCTAAAATCTAGGTATTTTAGGGGCCGAATGTACATT